>RJWK010039891.1:0-20199 GCA_004363435.1 Platanista minor | reverse complement strand
CTGCTTACTCAGCGTGATTGGAGGGGACGATTTCATTCTGCTTACTCAGCGTGATTGGAGGGGACGATTTCATTCTGCTTACTCAGCGTGATTGGGGGGGACGATTTCATTCTGCTTACTCAGCGTGATTGGAGGGGACGATTTCATTCTGCTTACTCAGCGTGATTGGAGGGGACGATTTCATTCTGCTTACTCAGCATGATTGGAGGGGACGATTTCATTCTGCTTACTCAGCATGATGTAGCCATTAAAATGCTGGTTTTCCTCCTTCGTGAAAGCTACCCCTGAATAATTTATGGCTTCACCTGCTGCAAGGTTTGCGGAAATAAAATGATTTCAGTCAGGGCTGCCGTGGAGCCGTCTTCCCGGCCTCATTGTCAGGTCAGCCAGGGCCGGTGCCCATGGTACCAGGACCGCCTGGAGCCCTTCCAAGAAACAACTGGTGAAAGAGACTGTGGTGGCCACTTTGCTCTCTGGGCCTTGGTTTCTTCTTCTGTAAAATGAGGGCAGTTAGAGCATCCTAAAGCCCTCAGCCCGCCGTCAATGGGTTTCTCTGGATAATGTCTCAGTAAAGGTTACCCAGTTGTAGGTACCTCCGTAGGGCCAGGCACTGTGCTCGGTGCATCCCCTGCGTCCCCCGTTCATCCTGCCCCACACGACAGCCTGGCAAAGCAGCTGTTACTGTGCCCCCTTTATGAACGGGAGAGATGAAGAAATCTACCCAAGGCCGTGCAGTTAGCGAGCAGTAAATTTAGGGTCGCACCTCCCAGATCTGTCCATCAGCATTTAAGACCTGGGATGCCTCATGTACACTGTCAGTCTTCATTTTGCTGTAGAAAAGTTGTTTTTCAGAGACTGCCTAAATCAGTCATAGAGGAAAGTTGGGGGTGGGCTGGGGGTGAGTTTAAGGTTCCAAAGAATGTGCACAGGTTTTATTAGAAGTCACGATAAGGACGCAGTAGAGGCAAAGCTTGTCCCCTTCAAGTCTCTACGTACTGTTAGCCTGGCTTACATGGAGTTGAAAGCCATGTCTCTTTAAGGATGTGTGTGTGTGTGTGTGTGTGTGTGTGTGTGTGTGTCAAAAGGCTGTCCTTGCATTTGTAAAAAACTATGAGGTTTTCATGGCATTGGTGAAATTATCTAAACAAGCCCCTTCAGATTTATTTACTAATAAATTAAGAGTCACCACCTAGACAGTACCTAATAGGTTGCCATCTCACTTGAACGGAATCTTTTGGGCCCCGAGTGGTGAAAGCATTCTTATTTCCAAAGTCACCTTAACTTACAAGGAGATGAGAGCCAGAGTGCCGTGCCGAGCTCCTCTGTTCAGAGTTCGGTGTGTCTCTGGTGGGTGCCCTCCACCCGCCTCCCCCGCGTGCCTTTCTCTTCCGATGGTGTTTCGGGATCTGCCAGATCTGTGAGGTGGGGCCGTGTGCAGTGCGCAGTGGGGAAGCGGTCACGGGGAGCGTGGGGCGGCGTGTGCTGTCGGGGGAGGGGTGGAGGGCAGGACGCTTCAGGGTGCATGTTGGGGCTCCTCCCGGGAGGGAAGGTGGCGCTCGGGCGGAGGCCCAGAGGGGACCCAGTGGCTGTAGCAGTGGCGCTTGGCCTGCCTGTCCAGGTCCCATCCGGAAGATGCCGCCCAGCGCCAGTGCCGTGGACTTCTTCCAGCTCTTCGTCCCTGACAACGTCCTCAAGAACATGGTGGTGCAGACCAACCTGTACGCCAAGAAGTTCCAGGAGCGGTTCGGAAGCGACGGGGCGTGGGTGGACGTGACGCTGCCGGAGATGAAGGCGTTCCTGGGCTACGTGATCTCCACCAGCACCTCCCACTGCGAGTCCGTCCTCAGCATCTGGAGCGGCGGCTTCTACAGCAACCGCAGCCTTGCCCTGGTCATGAGCCAGGCCCGCTTCGAGAAGATCCTCAAGTACTTCCACGTCGTGGCCTTCCGCTCCAGCCAGACCACACAAGGCCTCTACAAGGTCCAGCCCTTCCTAGACTCCCTGCAGAATGGCTTCGACGCCGCCTTCAGGCCTTCCCAAACCCAGGTGAGGCCGCCAGCCAGGGCCGGGCCTGCAGGGGTGGCAGTGGGTTGGGAACACGGTGGCTGGTGCCCTTGGCACCCTCCCATCCTGCCTTGACCCCGAGGTCACCTCCGGGGTATCCCTGCTCGTCCCCCAGGCCACCAGCCCATCCATCCCCATCCAATCAGAGGGAGCTGATGGAGGAACAGCTCCAAACCACGTTCAGCGTTTTGCTCCGAGATGCAGTTTCCCTCCTCTTTTTTCCCTCATTCTTCCTCTCCTTAAATTGCACTTTCTTTGTAAACGATGGTTTGCTCAGGGTAATGTTAATTTTCTTGTATCCTCCGAGTACGTGCTCATCTGCTTGTGGTAAGAGGAGGCGAGAGGCCTTCTAGGGGGTGAAGGGAACGAGCCTGGGGTTGCAGCCGTCGGAGTGGCTCAGGTGCTGAGGTCCCCTGGCCCGCGTGGAGAGCCGGGCGCCTTCGGACTGGAGGTGACAGAGCCCCGGCCCTGACCCCTGACTGTTACGGCCCCTCCCCTTCCTCGCTTCCTAAATGGAGGCTGTGTGTGCGCTCAGCCCCCCGAGCCCCGGCCTTCTGGTGGGCTGGGGCAATCGCATTTGGCTGTGGTGAGACAGTTTCAGAATCGTCCTCAAAGTGGCTCTGTGGGTCTGGAAACTGAGGAGGTGGCTCTTTCTAGAAGTTTCTCTAAGGAAAACATCAGGAGGTTCTTGGCCCACGTGAGCCCAGTTCCCTTTGACCTGTTCCGTACGGAGACAAAAGCTTACTCCTCTTTCATTTGTACATTTAAAGACCCTCCCCCCACCCCCCCACCCACTTTTCTTTGTGCTTTTTCCTTAAACGTCTTCGTCACGAGCCTCAAGTTCTTCTCGCTGTTCTCTTTGAGATCCTCTCCTAATTCCCTGTCTCACCTTCTCCGCACAGCTGGAAAGCACAGGGTTTCTGTGGGGAAGATAATGTCCTGTGTGTCAGGCCCGCGGTCCCTGCACGGTTCTCCTGTGTCTGCTCTGCTGTCCTGTGAATGTGCCGGCTCATGAGGGTCTCCAGGTGTCTGTGATGCACCTTCTGACTCCTGGGAGGTGTTCCCTGCTCTCTGCCTTTGCAGGTTTCCCATCTCCAGGACCCCGTGTGACTCCAGGCTTCCCGAATCCCCCTACTATTTACAGGGCAACGAATGCCGTTTTGTCTTGTCACTCACCTTCCTTCTTACCAGGAGGTGGGGGTCTTTGGGGACACACGCCCTGCCTTATAACAGGCCCTGCAGGACCAAGTACAGGGCTGGGCATGGTTTGTGTGTGTGTGTGTGTGTGTCACTGAATATTTGCTTGGTTGAAAATGAGCCAGACCAGAGACACATTGACTGGGATGCAAGGGGAAAAAACAATATTCCGGCCATCCTTGGCATCAAACCTTTGAAGAGCTGCTGGAGAGGGCTGTGAGCTCACTAAGACTAAGCATCTTCCCAGAGTCAAGCAAGCAACTCCGTGGATGATTGATATTTAACAGCCTAGAGATAAGGCTGCCCAGGGTCCTTCCAGCCCCTAGATGAGCTGTACCCGTGATTACATCCATGTTTGTTGTGTGCTGGCCCTGGGCGGTCTGATCCTTCTGGAACTGCAGCATCAGACACCTGAGACCTGCATCCCAGGCGATCGCCATGCCTGTGTGTGTGTCCCCTGGGTCTGTTTAGCCGGTGGGCACACTGCAGCACCCACTAGCAAATTCTGAGCTGTGTGGGCTCACCCCTTACCAGCCCCAGACATCGGTGCTGTGAGGGGGGCAGGGGTCTGGGGCGGCAGCTCTGCCCTCCTGCGTCGTACGGCTCAGATGGGTACGAGGGGAGACCCTGGAGGGACGGTCACTTTATTCTTGCCACCCACATCTTTTCTTTGCGTCCAGTTGATGAGACTGAGGAAAGAGGGGCTGACCTGAGGTTTAGTCTGGGGAAGGGCTATCTCGGCTCTCAGCTCGCTTTGGGGGTTTATTTCCCCCCTCCCTTTTGCAAACTTATGTGCTCTCGTCGCTACCACTTTCCATCCCGTGCTCTCGTCGCTACCCCTTTCCATTCCGTGCTCTCGTCGCTACCCCTTTCCATCCCGTGCTCTATATGTTGGTCAGGATCCCAGCAGGAAACAAATGCTATGTCCCAGAAGGGCAGCTGCAGAGAACTGGAAGCAGGGACTGTGGACAGTCAGGGTTTAGGGGCATCACCAGGGTGGCGAACACCTGGGCTAGCAACAGCGGGAAGCTGCCGTGAGCCTGTGCTGAGGAGCGGAGCGGGGGCAGCGACGGCTGCAGCCCCACGGCGCGGGCAGGCAGGCAGGGCTCCCATCTCTTGTTCATCCCTCCCTCGTGGCCACACGAGCCAGACGCTGGGGGCAGGGCCCTGGGGCGTGTGGTTTATAAGAGGTTGGCCACCAGGACACAAACAGTACCTGGTAGAGTCCACCCAACAGACAGGAACACGAGGCAGCAGGGAAGTTAGAGTCCCTGGGTTTGGCTTGCCAGTGCGCTGGTAATCACCTGGAATTTCCTCTTCCTCCCGACTCTGGGCCCCACTGAGCCGGCTCTGCGTGAGGAGGGTCAGCCAAAGGACGTGAGACCAGAAGGTGCAGCGTGGATTGGAGCATGCTCGGGCCTTCCTGTGGGCTGGCGGTCCTGCCAACACGGGCCGTCGAGGGACGGCTCTGGGCACACACGCGCACGCCCTTAGCCTCTCTGCCTCGCTGCCGCTGCCGCAGAGGCTGCCTCATTCTTACACTCAGAAACATCAGGGTCATATATGTCTTTGTTAAGTAAAATAAAGGAAACCCTCAAGATTTCCTGGCTTTCCAGCTTCTCCTTTTCTGAAATCCCTTTTGGCTCTGGAACATTCCATTCAAGGAGAAGGTGTGTTTTCAAGTTGCAGTCCTCCACCCCGAGGCCTCAGGGCTCCATTGAGCGGTCTTCACTCTGCTTGTTGAGACCAGTGGGAACAGTCCCCGTGCCATCCCCCAGCAGACTGCGCTCCAGGCTCCGGGGAACGGCTCTGCATCGCCACCATGCACACACCGCACCTCGGCACACGGCACACAGCACCCTCTGCCCTGCAGTCTCTGGAGCCTTTTTATTCCAGCAAATGTGACCCTTCGGGATGAGCTTACAGAGTCTCCAGACTCCACCGGTAACCCAGCAGTGGGGTGCACCCACGCATGAGTGTTTTATACACAGCTGCTAAATGGGGAGATGCTGCATCTCCTCAAGCCCGGGGGCAGATTAGTTAAAGGAGGGTTGGGGGAGGGATTGCGGAAGTCAGTACGTGGCTGCCGTGTCTCCCCTACATAACCACTAACCCCCCCAGCCTGAGCGCGTCATACCCGGGAGGGACTCAGAGCACATAGCTGGGTGACAGCAGCGCCGGCCGACGACAGCCTGGCAGGGGAGGGGGCAGCTTTCGGAGCTCTGGAGAGCGCCCTACCCCGTGCTGCGCTCAGCTGTGACCCGTTCCACATGCCTGCAGTGGGGGTAGAAAAGGGGAGAAACCACGGCAGGCCAGGCGCCCCTGCGGCTCCTCTGCTTTGGTGAAGCATGTGATTCAGCAGAAACCTGAACGGGATTCTGTGATACGCGCAGGTGGAACAGAGGATGTTGGCTCTCTGGAGAGCAGGGAGAGGGCCGCATCTTCCTCACTCCCCACTCCATCCGCCCGCCCCTCCATGTGTGGGACGTGGCCATCCTGCTACAGTGGTTCCACGTGGGCTCTGATGGTTTGGGGAGCCGCACGGAGCCGGGCATGAGGTCAGCCTCTCCAGCCTCCCCTTCGTGAGCTCAAGGCAGGGGAGGCCGGGCTTAATGCCCCCCCGCTTGCAACAACAGAACCCTGAAGGGGCTGGTATGCACACCCTGCAGGCCCAACACTGCAGGGCAGTTATTTCTTAAGTGGAATTCGAGGTAACATTAATAGGAGAGTGGAAGGCCGCTGTCCATCTCACACTTGGTCAGTGTTATCCCCTGTTCTGCCCTCGTCAGGCCACATTCTGACATCACCTGGGAGCTCGCTGGGATTGCAGAAACTCAGGCCCTGCCCCAAGCTTTCTGAAACAGAACCCACATTTCATAAGCTTCCCAGGTGACTAGTTTGTTCATTGAAGTCGAAAGGCCCTGATGGAGAGCGGGCATTGGCACACTTTTTCTGTCAGTGGCCAGGTATTAGACTTTGGGGGCCGCGTGGTCTGTGTTGGGACCTCGTAGCCCAAAAGCAGCCACTGAACAGCACGTCAGTGAGGGGCACGGCGGGTTCTGGGAAAACTTGATTTACAGTGGGCAGCGGGCCAGCCCCTGATCTGGAGTTTTGTGAAGAGTTCTTGGAATCATAGTATTTCCAGCATTCGTCATTTCAGTGAACCACACACGTACGTACCAATCCGTAAGGAAGCTTGAAACTGGATTGGGAGGGAAGGCTAGCAGGCTCCTAAAATTTACCCAGAAGTCCCCCCAAAAGCTTTCGCTTGAAGAAACAGAACTTGGGGCACCCCTGGAACCTGTTTTTAATGCCATTTCTTTTTACTTTATTGTCTTGTCATTGAAAAAGTCTTGTCACCGTGCCATCGAGAAGTGGAAATAGGTGAAGTAAGTTTAAAAATTGCCTGGGGAGTCCCACGTCAGAAAGGACGTGATGACCCAGAGGAGAGCCAGAGACTGGGTCGTGGCAATGAGGGAACTGGGTCACTTCAGGAAGAGTTTTTAAAAAGAGAATGTTTAGCCTGGGAAAAAGAAGGTCGTGGGCCAGCCTGAGAGCCGTCCGGAAAACCTAAAGGACCTAAAGAATCGTGTGAAGTTGGGTCAGTAGGTTTAGGTTAGATGCAGGTCACCTTTGCGTCAGTGAACCGTTGGAGCGTCCATCAGTGGAAAGGTCTTCCTTGAAAGGAAGTGGGTGTCCCCACCAGGCATGTCCAGCTGGAATTCAGGACCCCTGCTGGAGGTCCCTCTCCCAAGTGAGAGTTTGGACTGAGGACCTTAGGCCAATAATAATAACTGTCATGATGATTTCCATTTACGAAACACCTGCTAAGTGCCAGTTTCTCATTTAATCCTCCCCCAAACACTGGTATAGACAAATGAGACTCAAGGAGACTCAAGGGGACTCAGGATCAGAGAGGTAAAGTAACTTAGCCAAGGTCACACAACTGGTCAAAGACAGAGACTAGATTTGAGCCCAGACCTGGAGACCCCCCCACCCCAGCCCCCTGCGCTCACGCTGCCTTCCATGAGAATCTCCGCTTTTTCTTTCCCGGCAGGTGCTACATGAACCCCTGATTGATGAGGACCCTGTGTTCATTGCCACGTGCACGGAGCGGGAGTTGCGCAAGAGGAAAAAGCGGAAATTCAGCCTCTGGGTCCGGCAGTGTTCTTCCACCGGCTTCATCATCCAGGTGAGCCCTGGGCCGGCCCTGGAGGCCGGGGGGGGGGGGGGCGGATTTGGTGACCGGTGAACTTGCCCACTTACCCTTTTCACTGCGCCTCACTAGATGCTGCAGCTTAGGCTGGGCTGCGCCGCTCTCTTCCTCGCTGGGGCGTGGGGCTGGCTGCCACTGTCCGCTGCACGTTCTTCCTGCCCTCTCCAGCCCCTGGGGTTAAACAACAGCCGTAAACACCGATCAGGGCTCGGGCCCTTACGGTGTCAGCCAGAGGCTTCACCAGAATGCCGGGCACAGAGGTCGCTGCCATGGCTCTCGAGAGCATGCTGTGTGACGCCCCAGAAAGACCCCCCAGACCCCGCCGGGGCTCTGTCCTAAGGACACCTTCAGAGGCCTGCAACGGCATCAGGAGCTCAGCCCTCTGAGCCTGACTAGCTGCCTGCTCCCTGGCTCTGCCCTGCAGAGGTGGCCGAGCTGTGCTGCGGGCACAGTGTCAGATGCCGCCGAGCTGCCGGAGCGGCAGGGTGCGGGGTGCACGGAAGAAAGAAGTGGGGCTGGCAGAGCGGACCCCGGCTGGGCTGGTTCCCCCCGCCCTGCCGCTCTGGCCACTCGGCGGCCCTCACTGCCCTGCCCGGCTGCAGCCCCAGGCCCAAGGCACAGGGGCTTTGCACACCTCCTCCCCCCCACCCCGAGCCAGGGAAGGATTCGTAGGAAGGTTCAGCTGAGCATCTCTGCGCCTCATGTGCTCGAGCCACGGCAAGGAAGGTGCGTGTGCCCCAAGCAGCAGCCCGCCCTGCCCCCCAGGCCAGGGGGCTTCAGGTTGGGCTGGGCCCGGGCTCTCCAGCTGGGCTCACGCACAGGCTTCAGGCTGTGGCTATTCAGGCCCCCCCCCCACCGCCCCCAGAGCGGGAAACACTCTGGATGTACAGCCTGGGCCCTCCCTCCCCACACAACCCCTGCCATCGCTATAGTATGTTTTGCAGTGACACTGCCCTGGGGACAGGGGAGTCCGTTTCACTGTATATATATGACGTTCAGTCATTCTTTGAATAAATACTGCTGAGTGCTGTGGCCTGCAGCATCGTGCCAGGCACCGGGGTACAAAGTCATGGCTCTGCCTTCCCAGGAGTCTGCCTGTGCGGCTTTTGAAGGAACGTGCACATGTGGGTTCTGTGTGCATCTGGCACCACTTCCTTTTTACTGTAAACTTGACGAGTAGCGAGGAGTCACGACCATTACCTGCAAGGCCCCTCTCTCTCTCTCTCTCTCTCTCTCTCTCTGTCTCTCTGTGCAGTTTCCTCCTAGTTTCTGTGAAACCTATAAAATCCCCATCTGTCAGATAAAAGGTTCGGATTGGTACCTTGAAGTTTCCTTTTATTTCTAAAACTCTCTGACCCTAGGAAGCTTTGCACAGCTTGAGGGTTTGAATTTAGAAGTCAGGATTGAAGCTGGCAGCTCCCGGTCCCAAGCAATCTGGCCTCCGCCGAGGCCAGGGCGACTGGAAGCCCCGTGCACGCAGGTGCTGAAGGGTTGCCTTGGCTGCAGGCTGTCCCGTGGCAGGTGGAGCGAGGACTTCCGTGGCCTCCCCAGTTCGTTGGTTGAGGTGAAGGTGTTTGTGGTGGCAGCAAAGCAGGGAGGGACACCTCTGTCTGAGAAGGACCCACGCGGCCTGGGGACGGTTGTCTTTTTAGCATCCTGGCCCTTGTCTTGGTCCCCCAGACCCTAATCCTGTTTAGGCAGCGGCCCAGGCAGATCCAGCCATGGGCCGAGGGGCAGGGGGAGAGCCTCCCACCCCCGAGCTTTCACACCTGCATTTCCTGTGTTCTCACACCAGCCGCGAGGTACCAGGGGCAGTGGTATGCACACCTGTTTCCCAGATGAGTTGGCTCAGTGCTGCTGATGTTTGGGGACCCCCCCTCAGTCCTGGGGGCCAGCTACAAGCCCAGTTGTCCTTCCTGTGTGAACTAAGCCGGCTCCCAAATTGTTCTGGATCTTAGTGTCCTTATCTGTAGCGTGAAAAGATGGGGGGCCTTAATCAGTGAGGCCCCTTCTACTGCAAGGTTCTGTGATTCTTCCCTTTTTTAACGTCACCTGTGGGACGGTGTACACAAGCCCATTTTCTTCATTTTAGTTTGTCGAATAAATTCTTCTTCTAGGGCTTCCCTGGTGGCGCAGTGGTTGAGAGTCCGCCTGCCGATGCAGGGGACACAGGTTCGTGTCCCGGTCCAGGAGGATCCCACATGCCGCGGAGCGGCTGGGCCCGTGAGCCATGGCCACTGAGCCTGTGCGTCCGGAGCCTGTGCTCCGCAACGGGAGAGGCCACAGCAGTGAGAGGCCCATGTACTGCAAAAAAATGAATAAATAAATTCTTCTTCTAAGTAACTTTCCACTGGAGCGTCCCGGTTGCTGAGCCTAAAGAGGCTGTGGCCATCCTGCTGCCCAAGTGGCCCTTCGCCCCCTGCTGTCCTCCTCCTGCTGGTAGCAGGTCTCAGGCTGGCTGATGGGAGGCCGGCAGACGTGACGCACGAAGGGGTTGGAAAGGGCGTGTGCATGGTTCTCCTCTGGCCTCTCCGCCCTGACCATGGGCAGATGTCCTGGCTGGATCGCTGAGTCCTGAAACCATGAACTCATAAAAGTGATCGCGGGCCACTGAGGCTTTGCTGTTGTGTGTGACACGGTAACAGAATTGCCCCGGAGCCTGCCAGTTAGGGTCTGCCAAGCTGACCAGATAACTTTCTTCCCGTTACCGTGTCATAGACACAGCTGATACCCGGAAGGGATAGTGGATTCCAGGAGAGACCCAAGGCCTGGCTTCGGCTTTATAGTGTCATTCGGCCAAGACTGTAAGGTTTGCTGACCGGACTGCATGCTTCTGAGGTAGGGCCGCATTGGGGATTAGCTCTGCTTGAAAGATTCTAGATCAAGGCTTAAGTGAGGAAAAAACCATTCCAGGTTGGGTAGTGGTTTCTCAAGTGGTCCCAGTAAAGGTCGTCGTGAGAGCTGACCAGGAGCTCCAAAAAGCCTCAGAAGCGGTGAGTGCTTCCTCTAAGGGCACCTGAGCGAGGAGGGAAAACCCACAGTTCGACAGACAATGCTGCTGACGGGGAGGGTGTCCAGAGGAAGCCCGGTATTTTCAGTGCTTTTATAGGTTCACTACTCTTGAATTCATCTGAAGGGGAATCTCAGAATCAGATGAAAGTGGTTAAGAGTCCTGGGTGATCTAACCCGTAAGGAGACGGTGGGGAGGGTGTCCAGAGGAAGCCCGGTATTTTCAGTGCTTTTATAGGTTCACTACTCTTGAATTCATCTGAAGGGGAATCTCAGAATCAGATGAAAGTGGTTAAGAGTCCTGGGTGATCTAACCCGTAAGGAGACGGTAGGGAGGTGTGTGGGAGAAGAGGTGAACAGTGTTGCCCTGAAAATTAAGGAGTTAATGTGTTTCACTTCTGGGAGTGCAAGCGGGAGGGGGTAAAATGTTTCCATGGAGGAAGAAGCCATCAGAGGAGGTGCGGTCACTGCAGAGAGAGTCACACCCACATGGAGACGCTGTCCCGCGTGATGAGCTGGCGCTGCCTCGTCTGTCCTCAGCTCTCCTTCCAGAATCTCGTATGAGAGGCCTGGATCGTGGTGGGGCCGGTCCCCCACTTGGTGTTTGTAGAGCTGCCCTGCAGGGCTACTCACCACAAAAGCCCTCGGATCCAAGGTGTCTACCTTGGGGTCTCCCCCTGCACCGAACACTGAACGCCGAATCAGCATGTGACGATGCCAGCCTGCAGTGCTCAGGGCCGAGGAACAACCAAGTGAGGCCACCCACACTGCCCTGGGAAGGAGACTGCTGCCTGTAGGACTGGGGCCACGAGTCTGAGGTAATCTGGCAAACTGTCATACGAGGAGCCGTGAGGGATGAAATTTGTATTGTATCTTGTGGGCCTATCCTGAAGGAGCGTATCTTTTTTTTTTTTATTGTGGTGAAATGTATGTAACGTGAAATTTACCTTTAAGTGGCATTAAATACATCACAGTGTTGTGCAACCATCATCACTATCCATTTCCAGAACTTTTTCATCATCCCAAACAGCTGGGAGCATCTCTCTTAGCTGCAGGATGATACACAATCACACAGAAAGAGTGAATTCCCCCCACGCAAAGGCTTGAGTTGAACATTGTTCAACTCAACATGTTCAAAGAGTTGAACGTTCAACCAGACCAGGGTGCCAGGTGACCCCGCCTCTGAGGCTCCCGGGGTTCCTAGAGGGCAGGGACCATGGCTTCTTCAGCCTTCCCTCTCTAGAGCCTAAGGGGCTTGCCAGCTTTCTTTTTTTTTTTTCTTCTGAAGTCAGAGACATCCCTGTTATCAAGGAGTTTACAAAATGGATGGGAAAACAAGAGGTCTACAAAGGAAAACCTAAGTGCAGGTTGTTTTCTAAGCACACTTTATGGGATTAGCGTTGTGCTCAGCACTGAAGACCCAGAAGTGAATGGAGCCCTCATGGCCTCTCTCATAGGAGAGATGGAAGTATGAAAAATATTCATGAGTAATAGATACAATGGAATACTACTCAGCCATAAAAAAGAGTGAAATAATGCCATTTGCAGCAACATGGATAGACCTAGAGATGATCATACTAAGCGAAGTCCGTCAGACAGAGAAAGACAAGTACCCTATGACATCACTTATATGTGGAGTCTAAAGTATGACATAACAGACCTTATCTACAAAACAGAAACAGACTCACAGACATTGGGAACAGGCTTGTGGTTGCCAAGGGGGAGGAGGGTGGGGGAGGGATGGAGTGGGAGTTTGGGGTCAGCAGATGTAAACTATTACATATAGACTGCATAAACAACAAGGTCCTACTGTAGAGCACAGGGAACTATATTCAGTATCCTGTGATAAACCATAATGGAAAAGGATATGAAAAAGAATGTATATATATATATAACTGAGTCACTGTGCTGTACAGCAGAAATTAACACAACATTGTAAATCAACTACACTTCAATAAAAAAGTAAGTTAAAAAATATTCCTAAGTACAGTGTGACCTGTGTGTGAGGGGTGTGTGGAATGTTGTGAGGCTGTAGGAGGGCGCCTTTGGGGCTAAGAAAGGCTCCCGGGTGCCCCAGAGGGGAAGGTGGACCATGAGTGTAGGGATTGAAGTTGACAGGTGGGATCCAGTGTCACTCGCCACAGGCCAGCCCTGAGCATGGCCACTGAGCAGGATGCAACCTTGACAAGTGTCTTGCTGTCCTTACTTTACACCTGGGAAAACCGAAGAGATTGAGTCATTTACCCCAGATCTCCAGGCGATGATAGGTGGAGGCAGGAATGTGAGCCACAGGGCTGGCCGGCCCCCCACTCTGCCGTCTCCGCTCCCAGGACCCCTTCAGGAAGGGAGGAGGAGACACCCAGTGACCCGGCTCGGGGCCAGTGCATGCCCATGCAGTATCTTCTTTCAAACACGGGCGGGCGTCTTTGACACCCATCAGAGTGTTTCTGTGACTCGCCTTTGAAGTGTCCACTTCAGGAGAATCAGGTGATCCGCGGTGTTTCTGTCCACAGTGGAGAATCCTCAAGGCTGACGGAGGCGCGCACAGACTGGAATACTTGTCACGGGTCCCCTGGAGGATCTTTAGGCTTTGTGGCCCCAGGTTTTGACAGCAGTGGAACAAGCAGGTGGGGGAATCATTGGTGACGTGAGGCTCTGACCATCCCGAGATGCACTTGCTCCTTGGGTACAAAGCTCTGTGCTCTGAGACCACGGCTGATGCCTTCTTTTTGCAAAACCACTGCCGTTTCCAGATCAGAGGCATGCGGTGCACTGGAGAGAATGTTCTTGGTATGTCACAGGCCTGCTGAGAGCTGCCCCGACCCCAGCAGGTCCTCCAGCCTGTGCCGCCTGCGAGCTGAGGTCCCCGCCTGTGCCCTCGTCCGTGGCTCCCAGTGACCTGAGGGGTGCAAGGAGGGGTTTGTACAGAAGAGGGCCTGTCCAGTTTCAGGGGAAGCCGTGTCACCGGGCGGCTGGGGGTTCTTAGTCTGCGACACTGAGGTCACTCATCTTGGAAGTCTTGTGACCCTTCCATGGGCACAGAAGGAAACTGTCTCTGTAGAGACTGTTGTTCTGTCTCTACTGTGTCAGAAAGATTGAGAATAAAGTGGGGAAAACTGGTGCACAGTTTAGTTAATGCTGTGTTGACCTACGGTGATTATGTGCAGCCCTGAGACTCTTTGGGGAAGAAAGAAGAGAGTCTACTAATGGAAAAAAAAAAAGCTGGTATGGTCAAAAGCGCCAAATTCTCCCATTTGAATGTGTTGAACTAGGCCACCTGCCTCAGCAGTGTGAGACCCAGGGTCCCCGAGCCAGAGACGGCATCTGGGAGAGCACCGGGCAGAGGGGGGCACAGAGCAGAGGCCTGGGAGGCCAGTGCGGGAGCTTTAGTTAAGGGCCGGTGCTCCACCTGCAGAGGACAACTGGACAGTCTCTAGAGAGTTGAGTGCTGGGTGCCGAGCAGGGGCAGAGCCGTTCTAGATGGCGAGCATGGTCCTCCCGCTCAGTGAGAGCACCTACACCAGAGACACTGAGCTTCAGAAGCCAGAAGTCAAATGGAGCTCCCAGGCCAGGGGACCCTGCCGCCTGACCCCGTGCACATCACCGGGTGTGTACAGGGGACCCTGGGAGCATCTGTGAGGGGCCGCACACTTGGTGTGGCTGGACCAGCTGCTCTGGGAGCCTTTTCCTCCCTTCAGTCTAATCCGTGGATTATGAGCTGCTTCTGTAGTTCAGAAAAGGGCAGTCTGCATCCATGGAGCGCTTGCCGCGGGCCAGGCTCCACAACTAAGCACTCTACGTGCATTGCTCACTTTCTGTTCACGACCATCTTGGGAGGTAGGGCTGCTTCTGCCCCTGTTTCACAGTGAGGAAGCCAAAGCCCAGAGAGATTCGCTACCCCGTCCAAAGTCTCAGCCTAAAGGGACAGACCTGGGATTAAACCCAGCCTTCCCGACCCCGGAGCCCACCCTCTGGACCACTAGGGTATGATCTCTCCCCAGGGAGATAACTTTTCTCCCTTTAGACAAAAAGCAAGTCTGCTTCTTACCCAACTTGATTGTTGTGTGATTGATGTTCTAGCCTCAAATCGTCACTGATCTCCCTTATTTTGAGACACGCTTTTTATGTTGAAAGAACTTGAGGAATTTGCACTGAAGTTTTTTTGTTTTTTGTTTTCTTATTTGACTTTTAACCTTTTTGTGTACTGGTGAATGGCTCCTGACCTAAAACTAACTGGATTAGCTTGAAAAATGAGGCTCAGGGGCTCCCCTGGAGGCGCAGTGGTTGAGAGTCCGCCTGCCGATGCAGGGGACACGGGTTCGTGCCCCGGTCCGGGAAGACCCCACATGCCGCGGAGCGGCTGGGCCCGTGAGCCATGGCCGCTGAGCCTGCGCGTCCGGAGACTGTGCTCCGCAACGGGAGAGGCCACGGCAGTGAGAGGCCCGCGTACCGCAAAAAAAGAAAAAAAGAAAAAAAAAAAAGGCTCAGAATGGAATGAATCAACAAGAGTGAATTTTGCTTGTGGAATCAAAACGATGCGCATATACCCATCTGTTTAATTGTGCAGTGGCCGGGATGCTAGCTAGCTTCAGCCCTGTCCAGGTTGAATGTGGCTACGTCCCAGGATGGAATTGGCTGGGGCACAGGACATCTGTCACAGACCTGAGTGTCCTTGAGCAAGTGGCTGAGCACTAATCCCTTCCTCATTCTGTGGAATGGTTTAGTTTGCCCAGCCCTCCTTAGCATATAGGGAAGGAGAGACAATAAAGAATATAAGTGCCGTGTAGGTGCATCAGGCACTAACTGGATCAGATTAAACCCTGGCCCTCTCCCCAAGGAACTGCCCTCATGTGAGGGGTGCAGAGCCCACCCTGTCCTCCAATCCGTTGTTGTTGTTGTTGCTTTATTGAAGTATAGTTGATTTACAACGTTGTGTTAGCACAGCAAAGTGATTCCGTTATATATCTATTCTTTTTCATATTCTTTTCTATTATGGTTTATTACAAGATATTGAATAGAGTTCCCTGTGCTGTACAGTTGGTCCCTGTTGTTTATCTATTTTATATATAGTAGTGTGTATAATTTATCCCTCCCCCTCTTTCCTGTTTGGTACCCCTAAGTTTGTTTTCTATGTCTGTGAGTCTGTTTCTATTTTGTAAATAAGTTCATCTGTATCATTTTTTTAGATTTCATATATAAGCAACATCGTATGATAATTGTCTCTCTCTGACTTACTTCACTTAGTATGATCAGATATCTCTAGGTCCATCGATGTTGCTGCAAATGGCATTATTTCATTCTTCTTTATAGCTGAGTAGTATTTCTTTTTTTATCTTTTTTAAGAAAGCATTCTGTTTTGTTTATTAATTTATTAATTCATTTTTGGCTGCGTTGGGTCTTTGTTGCTGCGCCCGGGCTTTCTCTAGTTGCGGCGAGCGGGGGCTACTCTTCGTTGCGGTGCGTGGGCTTCTCACTGAGGTGGCTTCTCTTGTTGCAGAGCACGGGCTCTAGGCCCGCGGGCTTCAGTAGTTGTGGCTCGTGGGCTCACTAATTGTGGCTCGTGGGCTCTAGAGCGCAGGATCAGTACTTGTGGTGCACGGGCTTAGTTGTTCTGCGGCATGTGGGATCTTCCCGGACCAGGGCTCGAACCCATGTCCCCTGCATTGGCAGGTGGATTCTTAACCACTGCGCCACCAGGGAAGTCCCTGAGTAGTATTCCATTGTATATATGTACAACACCTTCTTTATCCATTCATCTGTCGAGGGACATTTAGGTTGTTTCCATGTCTTGGTTGTTGTAAATAGAGTTGCTCTGAACATCGGGGTGCATGTGTCTTTTCAAATTAGAGTTTCCTCCTCAATCCGTCATTTTGAAAGACGGACTCACCGATTATTTGAGCTTTGGGATAAAACAAAGCAAGGTTCTTGTAAGGGCCTGTAGTACCAAAGATGCTGGAGAAGACGGGGTAGAGAACAGTCTCAGTGCACAAGCCCTTCCTGGCCGTGGTCGTGGCGAGAGGTGACCTGAGAAAACACTGGTAGTGAAAACCATCCACAAGGTGATGGCACGGAGACTTTGCTGGAAAACCAGGCTAGTGAGCCAAGGATGGCGTAAGGCAGCACGTCCAGTGGAACTTTCCGTGACGATGGAACGTCCTGCACCCGTGGGCTCCACCACGGCAGCCACTAGACACATGTGACTGCTGAGTACCTGACCAGTGTGACTGAGGAATTGAATTTTTCATTGTACTTAATTTCAGCTAATTTAAATTAAAACAGCCCCAAGTATCTAGAGGCTACAGCACAGATATGGAGCTTGGCCATAAAAAAAAAAAAATCACTTCTGTGTACACGACTTGCACATAAAGACAGTGGCCTTGCGAGGCACAGAGAGTAGTACTATCCTTATAGATGAGGGAATCAAGGTTCAGAGCAATTAAGTAACTTGCCCCAAATCACATAAGACGGTAAATGGCAGAACCCTTGCCCATCGAATCCAGGGCTTCTGCCCTCATCGTCTCCTGGTGGCAGACTCCATTCCTCACGAGATGAGTGAGCATCCTTTAAACTTGATGGCTCTCACTCATGGCCGTCCCCCCACACGGGTGACAGCCCCACCCATCTCCACGTGCTTGTTCCGCGTGGTTTCCATGAGTGCGGCCCCTGCACTCTTGTGCTGTTGCGCCACTGCTGGGATTACAGCCTACACCTGGCTCTGTGCACCATAGTCCCTGATGAGTGACTTCCCCGTCCCCAGGTATGCCCTCCACCAGCCCTGGAAACGCCCGATTCTCTTCTGTTCTGCAAGAGAAGTAGGGCCACTGGTCAAGACCAGCAAAGCCCAGGGACAGCTTAGTGGAAGCGTCAGCTGTTGCATCTTCATGACCCTTGAGCCCATCCATGATGGCAGCTGTCACCAGTGTTCTTTTGGGGGAGGCGATGATGAACTAGGTCCCACCTCTCGAGGTCTTGGGGCATTTCAGAAGTAGGGCTAAGATAGACAGTCACGTGGTGCAGGCATCTCCCAAGGCATTACCACTGTACTCCATGTTTCCTAAGATTCTTTCTGTTACGATGTCAATAAAAAATACACAACATTAGTAATAACATCCTGGGGCAAAATGTAATACCATATGATGTCATATATCAATAAATTTTCTTCCTTCTCTTTCTAAATCTGTATCTGAAAAAGTTAATAAATCCTAGGAGGACGAAGAACTTTTTGGAAGGAAAAGTGGAAAGCTTGGCAACTGAAAGATGCATTTTTCTGCCCTAAGGACACTTGTCAGACGAGCTTGTAGCTCGGAGGGGAACGGTCTCAACCGCAAATTCCATTTTACGCAGTGACAGAAGCTCCCCCGTGCCCCTCCCTGCTGGAGGAGGGGCTGTGGTAGAGTGATGGTGCGCTCTGCGTGCGTGGACAGAGAGAGAGAACGTTTGAAAAGCCAACAAGGCAGCAATCACACATTTAAGTGTGTGGCGTTTCCTTGGCCACCAGCACAGCGTATGGGTTTGTGGGGCTGCTCAGTGGGGCTGCCTCTGTCGGGGTGCTGATGGGATCGTCTAAGGCGGGCTTTCAAATCTGCACACGATCGGCTGCCTGTCTTCAGCAGTTGGAGCAATGGTGTGTAGTTGGGGTAAGATTCCATGGGAGCTTATGACATTTTTCATGGAGTCCTAGATTCATTCATCCAACTCAGGGGTACAGGTTCACATCTTAGACCAGCTAAAGTTATTCAGTCAAAGCAAATCCAGACCAGTGGGAGCAGGACCAGGCTGACCCAGCGGCACTGGTCAGGCAGGTTGAGTCCTTGTGTGGCCTTTTGACTGCCCAGTTTAACAGTTCATTGGAAACTGTGCCCCTCAGCTGGGACTTTTGAGGTGTTACCATTTTTTGTAGATCATATGTTTTTTTTTTTTAAAGACTTTTTGACGTGGACCATTTTTAAAGTCTTTATTGAATTTGTTACAGTACTGCTTCTGTTTTATGTTTTGGTATTTTTGGCCCCAAGGCATGTGGGATCTTAGCTCCCCGACCAGGAATCGAACCCGCACCCCCTGCATTGGAAGGCGAAGCCTTAACCACTGGACCGCCAGGGAAGTCCCTATTTAGATCCTATTTTATATTCACTTTAAAGATAAACTCACCTTACCTTCTAGTACTGAGTGCCATAATTCAAGACCCTCCTTGGACTCCTATTTGATGCCACTTTTTGGCCTCAGGCTTCTTCCAGATTTCCTAACAGGAACAGGGAGACGTCTGACCCCATACCTGTCCCCTTCTCCTGATGGAGCAGCTGAGTGTCTACTCCTTGGGAAGGGACTGGCTGGAACCTGGGGAAACGCCAGTGTTCAGACTTGCCTGTGTGGGCATACGAAGCTAAGTCATCTGAGATGGTCCTGTAACACCACCACACGTCATGGCTTTTGGAGAAATGGGTTATCCCAGGGAAGAGGCTGTCATCACCTCCAGGTGTGGGCTTAATGCAGTGCATATTAACAAGCGCTAACTGAGGTGGGGCTGTCTCGGGAATAGATACAAGTTCCACGTGGGCCTATGCTTGGGTAACCCTGAGGTGGGGGGCGGTTCTTCTATAATTGTATTTAGTTTGTCTTTTTTATTAAATTGGATAGTGTGTTTAGCATCCAAAACAAAAATCTCAAAATATCTATACTTGCAACATATAAAAATAGCCATTTAAGGATATAGTCAACATATCTTCACACACACACGCACGCACGCACGCACGCGCGCCCACGCACACACACACAAAGATTGTACCAAGGCAGCGTTCCCAGCAGTGATGAACACTCCCAAACCCTCACCAGTGTGAGGTGTTTGGGTAGGGAGGTCTCACTGCTGGTCTCCGTACGTTGTACATGGAATCAGTCTATTTTCAGGGAATAAAGTTGACATCATCAACTTTACTTTTACCTCAACAACTTTATGACATCATCACCACCCTGCTGGTTTTATTACTGAGATGGGGGAGCGTTCCCTTCATCAGCCGTGGTGTTTGGGTCCATCAGGTGCATAGGCACGTGGCTGTTGAAACGTTGTGCCCCCGTGGGTGGCAGGTGGAATCGAAGACTCCCACAGATTCCTGCCCCTGTGTAATGGCCCCAGATCTTCACTCAAACGCTGATCTAGGTGTTGCTGTGGAGGGAATTTGATTTTGCAGGTATAATTATGGTCCTAAACCCACTGGTTTTAAAAAGGAAATGATCCCAGGTGGACCTGACCTTACAAGGTGAGCCTTTAAAAGGAACAGGGCTCTCCTTGGCAAAGGGACTGGAAGCACAGGAGGGATTCAAGCCAAGGGAGTCTCCACTGCCGGCTCTGAGGATGGAGGGACCCCTGGGGGGAGAGGGCAGGGGCTCTCTCTAGGAACTGAGAGCCCCCCCGGCTCGTGCCAGCAGGGGACGGGGCGCACACAGCCAGCGATGCTGATTCATTGCAGCCCCGAGGTACCTTGAGCAGAACCTTGCCCGTGCCAGCGGGTGTTGTATAAGCCACTGGGCTTGTGGTGACTCGTGACCCAGCAAAAAAGAAGCGGCAAGTGCACAATGTGTCTATATTTGAGTACGGATATCTGTCCAGAAATATTGAATAAGTTGCGTGAGGAGAGGACAGTTGTGTGTGTAAAGGTAGAAATCGTCCTTTAGACCGGATTTTAAATAACGTGTAGTTGGGAACAGAATTTCTGTTTCAG
>RJWK010039890.1:0-20198 GCA_004363435.1 Platanista minor | reverse complement strand
AAAATATTTGCAAATGAAGCAACTGACAAAGGATTAATCTCCAAAATTTACAAGCAGCTCATGTGACTCAATATAAAAAAAAACAAAGAACCCAATCCAAAAATGGGCAGAAGACCTAAATAGACATTTCTCCAAAAAAGATATACAGATTGCCAACGAACACATGAAAGGATTCTCAACATCACTAATCATTAGAGAAATACAAATCAAAACCACCATGAGGTATCACCTCACATCGGTCAGAATGGTCATCATCAAAAAACCTACAAACAATAAATGCTGGAGAGGGAGTGGAGAAAAGGCAACCCTCTTGCACTGTTGGTGGGAATGTAAATTGATACAGCCACTATGGAGAACAGTATGGAGGTTCCTCAAAAAGCTAAAAATAGAACTACCATAAGACTCAGCATTTCCACTACTGGGCATATACTTTGAGAAAACCATAATTCAAAAAGACTCATGTACCACAATATTCATTGCAGCACTATTTACAATAGTCAGGACATGGAAACAACTAAATGTCCATCGAGAGATGAATGGATAAAGAAGATGTGGCACATATATACAATGGAATATTACTCAGCCATAAAAAGAAACGAAACTGAGTTATTATCAGTGAGGTGGATGGACCTAGAGTCTGTCATACAGAGTGAAGTAATTCAGAAAGAGAAAAACAAATACCGTATGCTAACACATATATATGGAATCTAAAAAAAAAAAAAAATGCTTCTGAAGAACCTAAGGGCAGGACAGGAATAAAGATGCAGACATAGAGAATGGACTTGAGGACACAGGGAGGGGGAAGGGAAGCTGGGATGAAGTGAGAGAGTGGCATGGACATATATACGCTACCAAATGTAAAACAGATAGCTAGTGGGAAGCAGCCGAATAGCACAGGGAGATCAGCTCGGTGCCATGTGACCACTTAGAGGGGTGAGATATGGAGTGGGGGGGGAGACGCAAGAAGGAGGGGATATGGGGCTGTATCTGTACGTATAGCTGATTCACTTCGTTATACAGCAGAAACTAACACACCAATGTAAAGCAGTTCTACTCCAATAAAAGTGTTATAAAAAAAATTTTTTTAATAATTCTAAATGATGCTTGTGAGATTGTGCCATTCAGTAAGATAGACACATGGAGTAGAGTTACAGTATAAATACGTGTAAGGGGTATAGCCCAGGAGAGAAACAATCTTTAGGTTTAGACTAAGACAATCCCAAGAGCACTGCCATGATCATTCAGAGTGCTGTGTGTGCAACTTCATGTCTCCAGAATGTAACCAACTGACTAATCACCCTGATGGAGAATCTGACAAAACTCCAGACTCCACGGAGCTGGGACTAAGCCAAATCATTCTAGGGGATATAAAAATAAGACTGAGGAAATTCTTATAATGTCTAGATAAGATGACCCAAGGAATGAAGCTTACAGGGATGTCCAACAAGACTGTCTGAACTTGTTTTCATAGATGAGCTTATCAAATCTAAACCCATCCTCTTCCTACATGTTCACTCTAGTAAACTTAAAACACACAGAGACAAAAATAGACAGGGACAAGACAAACAGTGGCTTTATTAGCCACAAGGCAAGTTCCAATCAAGGATGAGAGTTCATCAATCCAATTAGTTACCAAAAAATTCTCAAAGGAGAAATACTTTCCTAGGGAGAAATATAAACTTACCATTTATGGCTCAATATGAAATAACTGGAGCTCTGATCCAATTAAAGACTTGCCCCCCACACCCATTCTAGTCAGGGGAGGCTCCAGGGTCTTATGCTGTAGCATTGAGACGCATCTTAGTTGGACTAAGTGAACTTCAAGACAGTTGAAATTCCCAAAATGACTAGTTTTAATAAAGGAAAAACTAAGGTTATTTAAACTCACTTCAGTAAGAGAGAAAGAACACCATCTTGACAAAGTTTTAAGGTATCAGTAGGGGGATTTTAAACGGGAGATATTTATAGGGTTTGGATTCTGGCCTCAATTGGTTTAAAGCAGGCTTTTCAAAGAAGAGAACTGGGCTTCCCTGGTGGCACAGTGGTTGAGAGTCCACCCGCCGACACAGGGGACACGGGTTCATGCCCCAGTCCAGGAAGATCACACATGCCGCGGCGCAGCTGGGCCCACGAGCCATGGCCGCTGAGCCTGCGCTCCACAATGGGAGAGGCCCCAACGGTGAGAGGCCCGCGTACTGCAAAAAAAAAAAAAAAAAAAAAAAAAAGGGAACTGATTTGGACCAAAAGTTATCTTTTCTGGGCTGAAACAAACAACTACATCATGTTGACACAGATGCTCTTGGTTCTTAGTACTAACAGTTATGTCGTATTGATGTAGGTGGTCAGAGTTCTCAGCCATGTCACCACCCACATTTTCCTACCCCTGACCCCTGCTTGCAGGTATGTGGGACCGTATATCTTAATATTGGACAATGGGATAAAGGTGGAAGTGATGAATATAACTTTAGAGTTGTATTCTTAAGAAGAAAAAAATGCACACTCTTTCTTCCCATTCTCCCGTTCCAGTGCTTGGAAAGTGATAAAATGACCATAAACCATAGGGAGAAAATTCAATGTTGAAGATAACTGAAGAAAAAATAATAGAACTCTAGGTTCCCATCATTCCCTAGGACCTCAGTCATGAACTGCTTATATTCAGACTGTTACAAAGAAATAGTCCATCTTATTTTTCTTTCTTGGCTGCACTGGGTCTTTGTTGCTGCACATGGGCTTTCTCTAGTTGTGGCGAGTGGGGACTACTCTTCGTTGTGGGGCGCAGGCTTTTCATTGCGGTGGTTTCTCTTGTTGTGGAGCACGGGCTTTAGGTGTGCAGGTTTCTGTAGTTGTGGCACAAGGGCTCAGTAGTTGTGGTGCATGGGCTTAGTTGCTCCACGGCATGTGGGATCTTCCCGGACCAGGGCTAGTCTATCTTATTTAAGCCACTTTTATTTTCAGGTGTTTTTCAACAGTTCAACCAGTATCCTAACTAACTCTGCATCTCAAAATTAGTATGTCTACTTCTCTGGTTACTAGATATTTTTCTTTTTCACTTAAAAAGCAAACTCAGTCCTTTAGCACATCCTATGCAATCCTTCAAACCTCATCTCCAAACCTGCTACTTCTCTCTCCCTCCATGCCCACCACTCTAATTCCAGCCACCAGCTTCTCTTGCCTAGAGTACTGTAGTAGCCTCCCATTCAGTCCTTGGTTTCACACTTCATCCCTCTACAATCCATACTGTATCTAATTAAAGAATGGTCACTTTAAAACATGAAACAGGTCATGCCGTTGCCCTGTACAAACCTTTCTTTCACACCTAAAATAAAATCCAAAATCTCTTCCATGGCATACAAACCGCAATATGGTCTAACCTTTGCCCACCTCCGCAGTGTCAACTCTCATCCCTCTCCTCCACTCACTGTGCTCCAGTCACACTAGCCTTCTTTGAATTCCTTGATAATCCAAAGGGATTCCCTCTTCAGTTGGCCCTCTGCACCTGATCTTTCCTCTACTTAGATTGTGCCTCCCTCTGATCTTTATGATGTCTGACTTCTTATCATTCAGGTCTCATTTCAGATGTTGCCTTGCATTCAGCCCTTTCCTGAGCACCCAATCTATTATTACATTCCCTTCCCCTTCTTTAACTCTCTACTACATTACCTGTATTGCTTTCTTCCTAGCACAGCACTTTCTGAAATAATCTTATGTTTTGGTTTGTTCATTTCTTATTTATTGTCAGTCTTTCCTACTAAAATTAAGCTCCATGAAGTCAGGGACTCGTGTGCTTTGCTCATCATTACAATCTCAATGCCTACAACAGCACCTGGATCACAGCACACACTTAGAAACGTGTGAAGGAATGAAGGAAACAGAAGCATGTTTGCTAATTGCTTTCCAAAGTGTCTAGAACATAACTGAAGATAACTAAATCATAGGTCATGTGCTGTTGTTGAGTTGTTGATGAGTTGAATTCTCCCCTGACTCTTAGCTCTACAGTCCTAGTTTAGTACTGTCCAGGTCCTGAGGGGAGAGAGCCCTCCATACTCCATGAGCCTGAGCTCCTCTGAATCCCATCAGCAGAGCTTCCTTCTCTTCTCTCACCCACACCAAAACCACAGGGGAGGGATACAATGCCAACTCATTTAGGAGTAGTAAGTGTGTCACAAAATACTTCATTGCATTTCATGCACTAACAATGACCACAAATATCTAAACCAGAAACTTCATAGCCCTACCTAATTTGAATCTTGTTTCCCAGTTTATAACAAAATTTTTGTGTGGTTCACACTACTTCCTCTAAAGAGCCTAAGGGATAAAAGTTTATAGACAGCTGAGCTGGAAGGGTCACAAAGCCAAAAAGTTTTAGAAATGAACTAGAATTTGACCTTTTGTTTCATAGTCCAACACTCCCTCTATCTCACCATGGAAGATACCTATTGAAAACAGATGTATTCAAGCCTCTAGAATATAACCCTCCAGGCCTTAAGATGTAAACCTGAAAAGCTGAGGAAGAATTTTGAAAACCATATACATATAAAAGAGTCTTGAGAATAAAGTTACTATAAGTTATGTGTATAAAGATTGGGATTTAGTTCCCCAAATGTTCAGACCCAATATCACTCTGGGAGCCCAGAATGTAGAAGCTACGTACAATGGACACCAAGGTGTTTTCTCCTTTCAGTTAATACCCTTCTCATCTTTGTGGCAATAGGAGACAGAATAACGCAGAAAACATATATTCTAAATCCAGCAAAGTTAACCCTTTAAACCTCATCCAGCACAAACATGGTAATACTACTTTGGGAATAATGAAAATTATAGTATTTAGAAGGAAAGAAAAAACAGAGAGTGAGAAAATTTAATGCAATGTGTGTTTCCTGAGTCAGAAAGATGTGAATTAAAACTACTGTGTTACTGGCAGTAGAGCCAATTGCTATTTATGTTATGCCAGGGACCTTTATTTGTCTCTCTTTATTTCAAGGATTTAACTGTTAAGAGAGAGAGCTATTGACCAATTAGAGAAGAAGTGAGAAAAAGGATTAACAAGGTAGAGTGCCCAAAGTAGCAAGAAAACATGATACTACAGAAAGAGTATGGCCTCCAATCATCACCTATGCTCTTTCTAAGCTGGCTTTCCTCAGACAAGCTGCTTAATCTCTCTAAAGTTCTCCTCTTCATCTATGAACAAGAAGCTGTCACACAATCTGTACCTAATATGTGTTCCAAAATAATGTATAGTTCCCTAGTAGATCACCCCAATCATAGCCTTCCTGACCTTTTGCAAGTTTCACACTTTGTAAATCAGTTGCTATGTACAAAGTCCCTGTAACAGCTGAGAGTATTGCTAATAAATAGTGGTATGTTATATTATCTTCAACAGGTATTTCTCAATTCTATCTCCCCCTTTTTAATTGCCTTATCTCTTTTTAATTCACTTAAAATTATTTTTGCCCCTTATTTATATATCATCTAGACAAATCTGACTTAACCTCTTTTATATATGGATAAAATATAATAAAGTTGTTGGGTTATGAAACACTAGAACCATGAAAATCCACACTATGCTCCTTGGATTATTTGGACTTGAGGTTAATTACAAAGTCTTTTTACACACACACACACACCACACACACACACACACACACACACACACACATTTTATTAGTTCTGTTTCTTTGGAAAACCGTGACTAATAAAAATACATACCAAACATATACCACTGGGTTTCTTGGAGCCAACAATACAAGTATTTGATACAAGTCAAAGACTGAATAAACTACAGGTTACTCAGAAGCCATTTTCTTCATTCTGAAAGGAAATTCTAGCCTATTGAGTATTATTTCCTGAAATGATACTTCTGCTGAGGCAGTTTCAATTGGGGCTCTTTCAATTCAGAGAAACAATTTCTCAGACTGCTTTACTGTTAGATCTACATTGACCAGTATTCAATCTACAGTAATAGTCATTACACACTGATACCTACTACGTGCCTGGTCCTTTTCACAACCCTGCAAGAAACATATTGTTATACTCATTTTATAAGAAACTGCCCAGATAAGCCCTTTATCCAAAGAGATGCCTCAATCAACATTGAAAGGTAAAGAATATCAGTATGATAAACTACTAATTAACCACTTAATCAGTAAGCATTCATTGGACATGTTACGTGTATTGAATACATACTATGTTGCATTATGAAGGTCTAAGACAGGTCAGCAGAGACATATTTTGGAAAGATTTTCTAAAAGCCAAAAAGATGTCTCATCAACTCTCAAATATTCAGGAAAAAAACAGTTCATCAGAGCTCCCCCTTCCCTAATCATTTAAGTTGTAATTATTTTCCAAGCTCCTGCTTCACCAAAGACCTCCATTCTCTTATATCCAGCTGCCTAGTCGAAATCTCCACTTGACTGCATAACACATTAAATCTCGGAATTAACTTGTCCTTGGTTTCCTTCCTTTCATTACACACCACTTCCAATTGATCAACCACTATTCCAAGGTTGTATCCTGAAGCAGACGACAACTAAGTATTGCTCCTGATAGAATGTTGAGCCAAGGCACCATCATCATTCACCAGGACTGCCGTTAGAGCCTCCTAGTTTGTCTTCTTGCTTCTATTCTCATTCCCCTTCCCCAGAAGCCAGAATGATCTTTCAAAGTTTAAATTAGGTTCTGTTAACCCTGTCCCCACTTACAATACTCTGCACTTGTAATAAAAATCTAAACTTCTCATAGCCTATAAAATTTTACATAATTTAACCCTTTTTGTTATCACCTTTTATCACACCCCAACTTGTTGACTGTACTTCAACCACACTGGCTTTATTTCTATCCCTGTATGTGCTATTCTCTTTCCTGATTCACTTGTTTTCATCTCTCTAGAAGACTCTTTGCTATCTATCATCCCATTCTATCACCATTCAGTACCACCTAAAATGCCAATTTCTCAGATAGGCCTCCTGTAGATGCAAAAATTCTCAACAAAATATCAGCAAATCAAATCCAATGATACCATTATCAAGTAGGACCTATCCCAGGGATGCAAGGATTTTTCAGTATCCACAAATCAATCAATGTGATACACCACATTAACAAATTGAAGAATAAAAATCATATGATCATCTCAATAAATGCAGAAAAAGCTTTCAATAAAATTCAACATCCATTTATGATAACAACTCTCCAGAATGCAGGCATAGGGGAAAAATACCTCAACATAATAAAGGTCATATATGACAAACCCACAGGCAACATTGTTCTCAATGGTGAAAAACTGAAACCACTTCCACTAAGATCAGGAAGAAGACAAGGCTGCTCACTCTCACCACTATGATTCAACATAGTTTTGGAAGGTTTAGCCACAGCAATCAGAGAAGAAAGAGAAATGAAAGGAATCCAAATCAGAAAAGAAGTAAAGCTGTCACTGTTTGCAGATGACATGATACCATACATAGAGAATCCTAAAGATGCTACCAGAAAACTACTAGAGCTAATCAATGAATGTGGTAAAGTAGCAGGATACAAAATTAATATATAGAAATCATTTGCATTTCTATACACTAGTAATGCAGTATCAGATAGAGAAATTAAGGAACCAATCCTATTTGCCATCTCATCAAAAAGAATAAAATACCTATGAAAAAACCTATCTAAGGAGGCAAAAGACCTGTACTCTGAAAACTATAAGACACTGATGAAAGGAACTGAAGATGACACAGACAGATGGAAAGATATACCATGTTCTTGGATTGGAAGAATCAATATTGTTAAAATGACCATACTACCCAAGGCAATCTACATGTTCAATGCAATCTATATCAAAATACCAGTGGCATTTTTCACAGAAGTAGAACAAATAATTTTAAAATTTGTATGGAAACACAAAATACCCTGAATAGCCAAAACAATATTGAGCAAGAAAAACGGAGCTGGAGGAATCATGCTCCCTAACTTCAGACTATAATTACAAAATCTAAACCCAAGAACAGAACTAAAATTATGTCTTAGTCAGCTTGGGCTGCCAAACAAAAGACTATATACTGTGTGGCATAAACAACTGACATTTATTTGTTACAGCTCTGGAGGCTGGGAAGTCCAAGATCAAAGTGTCTGCAGAATTGATATCTGATGAGAGCTCTCCTTCTTACAGAAGGCTTTCTTCCTTTTGTGTCCTCCCGTGGTAGGGGAAAAGGACACTAATCCCATCATGCGGCCCTACCCTCATGACCGAATCTAAACCTAATTACCTCCCAAAGGCCTCACCTCCTAACACCATCACTTCAGGGATTCCAAATTCAACATATGAATTCAGGGAGGGGATGCAAACAAAAGTCCATAACAAATGGCCTTGCCAAAAAGAGGAGAGAGAAGTAAATATGCATGTTAATGTCTAACTGTATTTTTAAAAGGGCAAAGTAACTGCAAAATATAAAACAAAATAAGACACCTTACTTTATATCACTCAAAATCATGTAAATAAATACTGCTAAAATAATAGCGTTTAGATTAATCCCTGGAGTAAATGAATCATTGCAACATTGATCAAAGAACAAATACAAAGCTACCTTTTGGCATTATAAGATTGATGAATAAAAGTAGTATACCTTAGATCATATTTTAATTGGGTAATCACAGAATTAGAATAGTTTCAGAAAGATTGAACAAATTTTATATAGATGTCTTGAATTAATGAAAGTTTAAAGTTGTATATTTTTAACTCTTTTTAGGGCTTCCCTGGTGGCGCAGTGGTTGACAGTGCCACGGTCCGGGAAGATCCCACATGCCGCGGAGCGGCTGGGCCCGTGAGCCATGACCGCTGAGCCTGCGCGTCCGGAGTCTGTGCTCCGCCACGGAAGAGGCCACAACAGTGAAAGGCCCGCGTACCAAAAAAAAAAAATACTCTTTTTAAAAACTTTAAAATACTCTATTTCTAAACTTAATATGTAGTTAAAGGATCTGGATAACAGCAAAACAGCAAAGTAAAAGTTAAAACTTTCAATAACTCTGGCATTTACTGTCAAAAATCCTCCACGATATTTTGGGAGAAACAAATGCATAAGTAGCTCAAAATCGTCCATTTTCTCATGCATTTAAAGCAGCCAGATATTTCCTTCTTGAGAAAGAGTTATGGTTTTTGTTTATGTTTTTGTTTTTTTGGAAAATGTTTGAGCTCCTATGTAAATATCATTAATTGTGCAATAACAATTGTTTTCTGATACTATCTTTATAATCTTTTCCTCCTAAATCATCTATAAAATTACACTTCTACAGAACAGTACAGTTTCTAAAGGCTGTTTCATAAGAAAAAAAAAGTTTCAGTGTTAAAAAGGATAAAGAATTATATAATTTTTCATTATTACAAAATTCAAAGAAACACAAGAGAGGAAAAAAATAAAACTCAGAGCCTGTTGAAAAACTCTCTTCTTTGATCCTATGCTAACACCCATGGTTTGTCCTACCCTATAGTTTTTATATCAGTTATGAAAATCTAACTTGTTCAACCAACAATCTGTAAACATAATTTGCAAGAAGTGTCAAAGAGAAGGGGAGATTAAGAAACTTCACTCCAAGGCTATAGGAGATAATGGTGAGAGCCAGGAACTGACACTAAACAAAGTTGAACTCTAAGCCAGTCATTCTATTGCCTTCCAATAGCCATGGATTAACTGGCATGAAGAATAAAAGATTAGGTCAAGGGAAATAGAATTACTGGAAAATGTAAAGGAAGTGAGGGAGATAGAGATTATTTCGTTGGCAAAAAGATTTAGCACCCTAACACTAAATCTGGTAGCAAAAGAGAAGCCAATTGAGTAGCAAAAATCATATTTTCCATTGTGATACTTCAGCTATGATGAAAGAAGCTACCTAAACATAAAAATCATTTTTTAAAACAGGTATTTTCTTAATACAATGTGAAGGTGGCAAAAGCAATCAATCATGGGTTGTACCATCAATGAGCATAAACTCTAGTATGGAAAGCAAAATGTAAGTGACTATAAAAGGGTCTTAATAAAAAACAAGGAAGCAAGAAGATCAGGTAAGATAACTGGGTAAAAATGATTATATTCATTTGTTTAAACATATTATTGTTTATTATTATTAAAACAAACATAATATATACCTATATCATAATGATGTGGTTATAAATTGATAGTTTAATTTATAATATATTTTAAATTAAATATTATATATTGATATAATAAATATAACATATAATAAAATAATACTATTATTTTATGATGAGAATGGGAGAATCCACCTTATTCTACTAAAATGAAACAAGTCATTTTACTTAAGAGAATAAAAATCATTAAATTAAGTGTAATTTTTAACATATCAGTAATAATTATTTAGGATTCAAACTTCATTGTATTTCAGAATTATATTATACAAGGCAATATAATTAGACCAAAATTATTACATAGAGATTTCTTATTCCTGCATACTATTTTTAAAATCACAATAGCATTGCATTGCTCATACATGTAGATACATTTTAGAGAATACTGAATATACTGTGTTCTTTGTATATAAACATATGCTGATGTCATCCATATAAGAGTATCAGATTTTCATGTTCATAAAAACATAGTTTGTAGTTTTTCTGTGTTTCTTTTTGTTTTTATCTTTCCATTCCTCTGAGAATAATAGTGGTCTTTTGCAAACCGGAATTAGCACCACTTCCAATATTTTTGGTTTTCTCCAAAAGACAAAGGGTATATAACTCAGTACAGATAGGATGTTAGCACTAAATGAAACTGCTGCATTCGTTCTCTGTGCTTTTTCTAATAATAATCGTGCCACCCCATTCTTCCCCGCCTAGAATTTTTAAGTAGATTTAGTGGGAGTTTTTGTACGGCATGTAAAATATAATCATAACCTTTAGAATCTAATTTCTCCTTCAACTAATATTCTTTAGAGTGGATCATTCAAGACTTTCCCCCTTAGCTCCTATACTCCTGTTTAAATTATTTAACACTTCCTAGAGTTCTTTATCTGATCATCATTTCTCAAAATTCTTAAGCATGACAGCCTCCTGAAATACCCACTAAAAAGCCATATACCTAGTTTCTGTAAAGGGACTAGACATGGTATTATTTTCCTATAAATTGTCAGTCTCATCTCCCAGGCTTGTAGAGAGCACACACAATGATGCCGTTCATTTACCAAGCCAACATTTATTAGAGCACACTACTTAACATTATTCAGGAAGTGATGCTCTCCTGTCAAAAGACCGAAGTGTCAAATGAAGTCTGCACATTCAGGAGATTTAAAGCAAAGACAGCTTTGGTCCAACAGGTATCCCTTTGTACTTAGAAACTTAACCCCAGATGTGTTAATCTGTAAAGCTGTAGAACAGGTGTGATGGGGTTTCATAGATCAACCCAGTGAACATGTGGCAGACACATGGATATACTAGATCATATCGCTTTGCAACATATCCACTCCTCAGAAAAATGATTTAAGGACAGCAATATCCTGAGGACTAGCCACTTAGCAATCACTTATTGAGTGCCTACTACAGTCTTCATCACAAATCAGGCAAAAATTGTCTTTGCAGCACATATTACTTTAAGGTCACTATTTCTTCTTCATACCTAGGGCTTGATCTGAGGAATAAAGAAGACCCATGTGGGTCTCCTCCCATATTTAGTTTCACGTGAAACAACTTTGAGAAGGGCTCATGCGCAATTGTTTAAAGTAAATCTGACAATAAAATGGAAGGAGTGAACTCAGTAGTTCCACTCTGCTCTGTCTTGATCCAAACTCCTTTCAACATTTTTTCTGTGTAACTACTGTTTTCAGCAATTAAATGCTGTGCATGAATCTTGGAAAGATAATTCTCTAAAATTCAGACTGTTATTAACGTCATTTAAGCAGACATGATTGGTTTTGCGTGTGTTACTGAAAGTTAGGAAAATTTAGCAATTAGAAGGAAAAGGTCAAGGATTCTGTTAACAGGTTGTTGTTTTTTTAAAGGATAAAGTTTAAATACATTTTTGCCGTTAACACCCTACTTCAAGAATTAAACCCAACCACAACTACCCCAAAAAAGAAAAGAAGTGTATCATTCTGAGTACTTGATATATAACAACTTCTATACTTTATGCCAATTTTAGAAAGAAGTGAAAAAATACACGTAAAACGAGATTTTAAACTAGTTGGAGATGATGAGACAGAGAGGTACACAGAGGCTACAGGAAGAGGGGCTTTGGATTTTTCTAAATTATCTCATCTTTTGCTTTGACCTGCACTGTCTTTTCACACCTAGAAATCTCTTGAAAGTAAATACACTATCTTACAGTAGTATTCTGCATATGGTGAAAGATAGATGGAAAAGTGCCTTTTGAACCCCTAGCATTAAGGGAGAATAACTGTGCAACTTCCACATATACCCTTTGCTGATGACATCATTAGATCATCCTACCTATTGTTTAGCCAAGGCTGACCTCTGATCAAGAAACAGAGTTAGGAGAGAGGAGGAGGATAAGGAGAAATAAGGGCAAGGGGAGGGACAAAGACAATGAATTATAATTAAAGAGAAGGAAAACATGTATTTCTTAGCCTGGCTTTCAATGCCACTAAACAGCAAAACCATAGAATATAATTCCAATTTTGTTATTTCTTTCTTTCTTTAGTCCACCACTCTAGTCAAAGAAGTCCTCAATGTGCACGCTGCATTTTCTCACATCTCCTCTTGTATCCAGTCATTTCTTTTACTGGAATGCTTTTCTTCTCTCCCAACCAAAAGTGACCTTTTTTCAAGATGCACTTTAGATCCCATCTTCATGAAACAGTTCCAGGTGGGCCCCCCTCAACATATTCTCTACCTTGTAGCTCGGTTCATTTGTTTTCATGTACTGTTCTTTAAATTTGGTCTTAGCACATCAGATTTCAGAGGAATATGCCAGTAGCTTGAACTCCAAAGGGTTTATCTCAACAGATAAATGAAATCTGGTGGTAGGCAGTGCAGAGGATGTAGAGCAGGAATCAGTATACTGCTGCTCTTTCTAAGGGAATACAGTCCTAGCTATTCATGTACATATTGTCTATGGCTCCTTTTCAGTGCAATAGCAGAATTGAGTGGTTGCAAACCTTTACAGGAAAAGTTTGCCCACCCTCAGTTTAGATACTCCATTTAGTATTTGACATCACTGAGGATTCAAGCCTCCTCTGCAGTGTACTCCAACATCCTCAGTAGCAAACTTTTATCCCCATGGCTGGCCAAAAAAAGCAACCTGGGCACATTTAGGTAAGGATATCTCCATGAATAAGAATTACACAGTTTCTTCCTCCCAGCTGGATTACAACTTGCCTGAGGATAAGAACCATACTTTATATTTACTTATATTCTTTATACTTTGCATTTAGAAAAGTAAGAAATAGTTTTATTAGGTCTACAAAAAAATCAGAAGAAAAAACTCAGAGACACTTTTGATACTCTCTGTCTTCAGAAATAAAGTACTGATATTATTTTTTTATGTGTTCCTTTGTTATCCGTAATCTACAAATTCCACTTGGAAATAAAAAGGAACAGTGCTATTCTAGCATGTCAAATAAAATGTAATCATGTCTTCTTGTCCTTCCTTCATCATCATTATTATTATTTTAAATCAAACCAAGGATATTTCAAATGCCATTTTATTCTCCCTGTTCTGTATTTTCCTAGTGTTCTTTTCTCTACATACCAAAAAGGTATTCCAGTGATTTCAAGAAAAGCTAGTTTTACATAATGGGTTCAGGGGTGGGGTGGGGGAGGGGTGAGAGGCATTAGATCCTAGTTGAAACAAACTATGTGTTTAATTATTTCACAGTTGTCTCATAGACTGTAGTAAGATGGGGAGGGTGGGAAGGAGGGAGACGCAGGAGGGAGGAGATGTGGGAACATATGTGTATGTATAATTGATTCACTTTGTTATAAAGCAGAGACTGACACCATTGTAAAGCAATTATACTCCAATAAAGATGTTTAAAAAAAAAAAAAAAAAAAAGTTGAAGCTGGTAGAGAATTTGACTAATATGTGACTTCTTTCCCTTTTTTTTTAAAGGGAAGAAAGGGGCACTCCCTGTGAGGATAGTGGGGGCCAGGTGGGCCCACAGGTCCACATGGTATGGGCAGCCCACCAGCCTTTGCTTTCCATGCACACAACTCCAAGGCTGCACCCCTCGCCCTGGCCTTATTTCACTTTTTAAGGACAGAATACTCATAAGGCTATAATGAATCTGAATAGGTTAATTATTTTTTAAGTCTTTGGTTTGTCTTTGCTTGGGTGTTTGTTTGTTTTTAAAAATAAGAATATTCAGGGCTTCCCTGGTGGTGCAGTGGATGAGAGTCTGCCTGCCAATGCAGGGGACGCGGGTTTGGGCCCCGGTCTGGGAAGATCCCGCATGCCGCGGAGTGGCTGGGCCCGTGGGCCATGGCCGCTGAGCCTGCGCATCCAGAGCCTGTGCTCTGCAACGGGAGAGGCCACAGAAGTGAGAGGCCCGTGTACCGCAAAAAAAAAAAAAAGAAAAAAAAAGTAATATAAAAATAAGAATATCCACATGGAAGCAACCCGAGTGTCCATCAACAATTAGACAGAGAAGATGTGATATATATATATATACACATACAATGGAATATTAGCCACAAAAAAGAATGAAATACTGCCACTTGCAGCAACATGGATGGATCTAGAGAATGTTATGCTTAGTGAAGTAAGTCAAAGACAAATATTATATGATTTCTCCTCTATGTAGAATCTAAAAAATAATACAAATGAATGCATTTGCAAAACAGAAACAGACTCACAGATATAGAAAACAAACTTGTGGTTACCAAAGGGGAAAGGGGATGGGGGAGGGACAGGTTAAGGGTATGGGATTAACAGATACAAACTAATATATATAAAATAGATAGGCAATCAAGGATATACTGTGTAGCACAGGGAATTATAGCCATTATACTATATAACTTGTAATGGAGTATAACCTGCAAAAATACTGGAACACTATGCTGTACCTGAAACTAACATAATATTATAAATCAACTATACTTCAATTAAAAAGAATATATTAATGTGTAAAAAGTTTTTCAGTTGAACAACTGTTCTCACTGTGGTTGTGCTATGTGCAACATGTAAATTACACAATTATCTTTTTTGGTTTGTCCATTTTTGGAAAGAATTAGGCTCAATAAAATGTAAAATGTACATTAAAAAAAGAATATTCATAGAAAAGAACCACTGCAGAAGTGGATTCATGTTTCTTTATCAGTTATGCGTAATGACAACCATCAGAGAATCTTAGGTAGAGAATTCTGAACTTTTTAATTTCAAAACTGTAACAATATCTGATTAAGAGATATAATATTATATACCTCTTTCTAACTAGGTATGTACATTTGATATTTAGTTCATATTGTTCTTATTCTTTGCGGGAAAAAACAAAGAGGATAACTTCTTTAGTTGTCACAGGCTCTACAAGGTTATTAGGAAAGGCGAGAATATACAACTTCTGTAAAAAACAGTTTATCAGCATATACCATGTGTTTGGATTTTGGAAAGGCTTTCACACTCCTTTGATATGAATTACAAGGCAGAAATACTAACTTAAACAGGTATTACAAGCGCAAAAACAAAAGTGTTGGGCTTCCCTGGTGGCGCAGTGGTTGAGAGTCCGCCTGCCGATGCAGAGGACACAGGTTTGTGCCCCGGTACGGGAAGATCCCACATGCCGCGGAGCGGCTGGGCCCATGAGCCATGGCCGCTGAGCCTGTGCTCCGCAATGGGAGAGGCCACAGCAGTGAGAGGCCCGCATACCGCAAAAAGACAAAAACAAAAAACAAAGTGTTCTCCATCCTACATCATGTCTCTGCTTCACTCAGATAACTGGTGACAATGGCCTTGCCTTGAGGAAGTGATTTAGCTTACTTTGACCCTTACAAAGCACAAGAAATACTTTCATCATTGACAATGATTTGTTATACATTTGACTTTTTGATGAAATGGATAAACCCCTCCTCGTTCTATTAGTATGATGGCATAGCTTTACAAATTACATGTTTGTTTTCTAGTACAATATAAGTGACACTAGAGAAGGCAATTTATTCTAAAACCATAGTATAAACTCCTATATTTTCAAAGAACTGATGTAATCAAGTTGATAAACCATGAACCAGGCTTATTTAAATGAGTTGTCTTTTGGCATATGGAGAGAATTATTTTCTGTTATGGAAATCAAACAAGCTGTTAGTGAATCACAGAAGACAAATATAGAAAATTACCTTGAGAAACCACATTTCAGGAGAATCCATTGCCCATAGCAATGATAAAAGAACAACTGGAATAATCAGAAAGAAATGAGTCTTAGTAATAGGTTCTAAATATTGTTCTAAACAAATTAATTAATCATGCCAATAACATAAATGTTTGAATAACTGAAGTATTTTTAGTACTGCCAAAGCCCTACAATATTAAAACTGTGTTTCTAGGAGTAATGGTGGATTAGATTCTCTCACTGCTCCCATCATTGAAAAAAAACAGAAAATGCTGAATAAAATATTTTTCTAATTTTTTAAAACACATTCATGAACTGACAAAAGCACTGAGGAATACAAAGAGGTTAAAAAGAAAGTAGAAGCTGTATCTCAGAGAATTAAGCAGAGCACTGAGTCTTACAAATGGAGAGAAAGATTTTGTTGACGAAGAGAAATTCAGCTTTAGTTTTCATAGGCTTTAAGGAAATGGATGCCTAAAGAAACGCCCAAGCAACATCCAAGGTAGAGAGGCTACTAGAAAACTTCCAGATATCCCTGGGAACTCAAAGTTCTTCACCTTTGAGTTAAAGGTGAATTAGAAATAATCCTGGACCCCCAAATGTCTACTATGGAAGATTTTCAGAAAACTGGCCAAACAAAAACTTAGTGGTGAGTTTGAGGTGGTATCTGCTGGGAATTTACAATCATAAGTGTGTCTTCCCTCAGTTTACAACTAGTTCAAAAAGCTTCAAGTTAAGAGTTTGATTTAAAGAGGTCATGGATTGGAAAAGTCTCAAACCTCTGGAAGGAACAAATGTAAATCATTACTGGAGGAAAAACTTCCCTATAAATTCTTAATATTGAACACAAAAAAGTTTTCAGTAAATAGGAGGATTCAGTCAAAAAAACAAACACACGAGGAAACAAAACACCATGAGGGAAAACAATAGCAGTCCTTCAAAAGATATGAGGTGTTGATATTGTCACATATAAAATACCATGTAATTGTACTTTACACAATTTAAAGAAATAATATAATTTAAAATTTTAAAGCAAAAATATAATAGAATGACAAAGGAACAAAAGGCAAAAAATTAATTACCAAATATATTTGAAATGTAAACAAATAGAAGTTCTAGAAATAAAAAAAAGACATTAAAAAGTCAATGAATGAGATTAATAGACTAGAATAGTTGAAGGCAGAAATAGTAAATTCCCATCTATATATACATATATAAAAATCCAAAGGGCAGCACAGAAATACAAAGATGTAGCTATAAAAATCAGTGTTTGAAAGATGCTGACCAAGTGACAGTTCAACTTATATTCCATTGCAGCTGCATTAAGGGAAAAAGAAGAGAATAGGGGCTTCCCTGGTGGCGCAGTGGTTGACAGTCTGCCTGCCGATGCAGGGGACGCAGGTTCGTGCCCCGGTCCGGGAAGAACCCACATGCCATGGAGCGGCTGGGCCTGTGAGCCATGGCCACTGAGCCTGTGCATCCGGAGGAGCCTGTGCTCTGCAACGGGAGAGGCCACAACAGTGAGAGGCCCGCATACCGCAAAAAAAAAAGAGACTAGAGCAGAAGCAATTTTAAGAGTAATGATAGAAAGTTTGACAAAAGTTGAAAAGCACCAATACAGATTCAAGAAGGCCAATGTATTACAAACAAAAATAAGAAGAAATCCATACCACAGTGGCAGTAGAGAACACAGACAGAAAGAGAAAATCATAAAATAGCCAAACAGAAAAACACAGACTGCTTAAAAGGAAGGGTATTTAGAATGACAGCTAACTTACTGACAGCAACAGGAAGAATACAGTGAAATAACATCATCTATGTACTGAAAGAAAACATCCATCAACTCCAAATTAGATACTTTGCAAAAAATATTATAAAGGCTATACTTCAGGAAGAGGGAAAGTGACCCAATATAAAATGTTTAAGTCATGAAAAGGAATGAAAATTTTTAAATGGTAAATATGTAAGACTAAACAAAAAATAACTCTTTACAACATTAATAATTACAACTTGATGATTTTTTCTAAATACAAAAGATAGATTAACATATGAGACCAAAAATAGTACATAAATCCAGAGGGTTCATGACAAGGAAAAAGGTTTTTTAGTTGTTGTATCATTTGTGAGGCTTATGGTACTGATTAGCTTTAGATTCTGATCAATTAAAAAATCAGTAATAGCAACAGTAAAAGAATGTCAATTATCTTACAATTCCATAAAGGTTTAAATGAGCCAAGATCCCAGCATTTTAGAATAATTTAAAGGGAGTTACAAAAAAGACAATTAAAAGGGGATGAGCATAACGCAGGGGAACCTAAAGAGAGAGGTCAATATATTGGGCTCTTACCACCTCCAGACCCAATGGGATGAGGGAAGAACCCTCAAGGAGAAAAGCCTATGGAGGTGGCTTCCTTGAGAGGAACTGTAAACATGAATAAGGTGACAAAGTCAACCTGAGATGACCACACAAAATAATAAATACCCTGAATCCTTCTCCTCTCTATCATCATTGCCCTGCCAGTGTTTGTTGTTAGCTGAATCCTACCAGGAAATAGATGGCAAAGAAATATATTGATGTAGTTCTTACACGTCAGTCTCCTAAGACAGAGACTATGATGGAGAAGGCAAGACAATGGATGTGGAGAGTAAATAGATTTCTAGGATTCATATTTTAATGTTTCACTGCTGCTTTGTGTGTGTGTGTGTGACAGCAGACAATAGGAAGAACAGATAGTTAAAGTGTGGTGGATGCACACCATGAAATTCTAGGCAGCAGTTAGAAGGCAGACAAGATGCACAGTGAGTAAAAATGAAAATATTAAGGTGAAAAAAAAATGTAAAGAAGATGGAGAGATCTAACACAGTAACATTTATCTAAATTAAAAATACATGCATAACAGCAAAGGAAACCATAAACAAGATGAAAAGACAACCTCAGAATGGGAGAAAATATTTGCAAATGAAGTAACTGACAAAGGATTCATTCATCTCCAAAATATACAAGAAGCTCACGCAGCTCAGTATTAAAAAAACAAACAAACCAAACAACCCCAAAATGGACAGAAGACCTAAATAGATATTTCTCCAAAGAAGATATACAGATTGCCAACAAACACATGAAAGGATGCTCAGCATCACTAATCATTAGAGAAATGCAAATCAAAACCACAATGAGGTATGACCTCACACCAGTCAGAATGCCCATCATCAAAAAATCTACAAACAATAAATGCTGGAGAGGGTATGGAGAAAAGGGAACCCTCTTGCACTGGTGGTGGGAATGTAAACTGATACAGCCACTATGGAGAACAGTATGGAGGTTCCTTAAAAAACTAAAAATAGAACTACCATACGACCCAGCAATTCCTCTACTGGGCATATACCTTGAGAAAACCATAATTCACAAAGTCATGTACCGCAATGTTCACTGCAGGTCTATTTACAACAGCCAGGACATGGAAGCAACCTAAGTATCCATTGACAGATGAGTGGATAAAGAAGATGTGACACATATATACAATGAAATATTACTCAGCCATATAAAGAAACGAAATTGAGTTATTTGTAGTGAGGTGGATGGACCTAGAGACTGTCATGCAGAGTGAAGTAAGTCAGAAAGAGAAAAACAAATACTATATGCTAACACATATATATGAATCTAAAAAAATAAAAACGGTTTTGAAGAACCTAGGGGTAGGACAGGAATAAAGATGCAGATGTAAGGAATGGACTTGAGGACATGGAGAGGGGGAAGGGTAAGCTGGGACTAAGTGAGAGAGTGGCATGGACATATATACCCTACCAAATGTAGAATAGGTAGCTATTGGGAAGCAGCCTCATAGCACAGGGAGATCAGCTTTGTGCTTTGTGACCACCTAGAGGAGTGGGATAGGAAGGGTGGGAGGGAGATGCAAGAGAGAGGGTATATGGGGATATAT
>RJWK010039889.1:0-20210 GCA_004363435.1 Platanista minor | reverse complement strand
ATATACAATGGAATATTACTCAGCCATAAAAAGGAATGAAATTGGGTCATTTGTAGAGACATGGATGCATCTAGAGACTGTCATACAGAGTGAAGTAAGTCAGAAAGAGAAAAACAAATATCGTATATTAACGCATATATGTGGAACCTAGAAAATTATACAGATGAACCGGTTTGCAGAGCAGAAATTGAGACACAGATGTAGAGAACAAACATGTGGACACCAAGGGGGGAACGGCGGGGGTTCGGCTATGGCGGTGTGATGAATTGGGAAATTGGGACTGACGTGTATATACTGATGTGTATAAAATATATGACTAATAAGAACCTGCTGTATAAAAAAATAAATTTAATTTAATTAAAAAAATATTCAGTGACTTGGAAATGATATATATATGTAAAATTTTACTTAGTATTTCAAAAGTCCTTTGTCTCATATTGCTATCTTTCCTTTTCCTCTTTTTATATTTTCATTTTTTTCTTTCTCCTTAATTGTGTGTATATGATTTCTTTTACTTTAATTCATTTTTTAGTCTCTTCCCTTTCTTTCTCTCCATTGCATCTCCTCATCCCTGCTTATACTTCCTCTCTAATATTTTCTCATCTCTCCCTTTCTTCCTTCTTCCTAATTTTCTGTTCTCATTTTAATCCTCTTTTCCTCCTCAATCTAACAATTAAAATCATGTCTTAATACTACCTTGTCTTCATAATGTTTCACAAAAAACTATGATTGAAACATATTTTCTGAATTTATCATGAAAAAAATTCTGTGTGCTTTTGAAAATGGCTTTATTTTTTTCAGTATTATTTTTTTTCCTTAAATATAATATTATTTCTCTGTGACCATGGGTTTTTTGGGGGGTTTTTTTGCCATGAGCAAATGAATACCTTTGATTTAGAAGTAAAAAAATTTCAACTACCTCTTATCTCATGTAATTTATTTTTTCCCATTCATTTTTGATAATAAAGAGAAGCCATGAGAAATTATTAGTATGTTACTCTCATATTGCTGCCTCTAGCTGTATTTATTCATTCATTTAGTTAGTTAACTAGTCACTGTAATACAAAAAACTATTGATCACTTATAAAAATATTTATCCAACAGTATGCTCTCTAGTAAGGTATAAAGGTAAAAATTTAATTGGCTTTAGTCTCTAAAAATTGCTGCCTATGTCATTAACAAATAACAGGTGATATTGGTTTCTAAATACAAAAAGAATGCTTTTATCCACAATTAAGTGCATTAAGTGCATTTTTATGACGTCTTACATTGTAAATGCTGAATCCTTAATGAAAGTGTATAAAGTTGAAGTATTCACATATTAAATTTTAAAATTGAATATTTGGGATAGATTCTTTGAAAATATGCTATTATTTAAATAATCTGAAATTTCTTGTATCAGGGAGACAGAAGAAATGTCTGAGAACGTCTAATTTCCTAAATTTGTATTATAGACGACGACACTTATTACAAGAGAGGTGGTTTGGTGTGCCTGAAATCACAAACATTCAGAGTCCAAAACAAGAATCAGAAAATTTAATGGTTATAATAGAATATGATAATTTCCCTTGTAGAAGTGGACACGGTTCAAAAAAAGAGGAAGTCAGTGGAAAGCATTTCTGGAAGAAAGAATGTGAATACACAATCATGAGGCATGAAACTATTTACACTTGCAAGATAAAAGTTGTTCAATGTGGCTGGAACAAAACATTTAAGATAAATCAAAGGTATAGGGTATAGGGCAGGCTGGAGCCAGATCATAAAAGCCTTATGTTTCATCCTAAGGAGATTGTAATTAACAATAGAGTATCAATGATAAACCATTGACAATTAAAATAATTTTCTTATTCTGGCCATGGAGTACCTGAAAGTAGACAAAAAGAAAGAAAAGAAAAGTGAAACAGAAAATAAAAGAAATTTTTTTCAAAAATAACAGGATAAAATACATGAAACAACACTTTTCAAGCATGGGACAAGAGTCATGATAGGCCTCTGATCCCTGAAAGAAGGGAAAAAAGTCAGGTGATTGTTGTAATTGTCCTGGCTCTCTGGCTAGAATTATTTTTTGAATTCTAGGGTAAAGAAGAACAATTAAATAAGTGTATAAGGGTATCTCAGAGTCACAGTTGAGACAGAAATTGGCGTTCAGAAGCGTTGAAGATTCTGGAATGTTGGGAAAGTGGACAACACTGGACGACAAGAGACAGAGAGAGAGGACACCAGGAATCTGCATAGGGTTACAAAGGCTCATCTTGCATCTGTTGCTGAAAATACCTAGCTGAGCATACGTAGGAAGATACTCTGAGCCTGGGAAAAGCCAGAGCTCACACAGTGCTGGGATATATTAAAGTTCAAAACAGTCAAAACACTGGAATGTTTAGGAGAGATCCCAGAAGAGTCATGCCTTAGTATTAGAGCTTAACAAGTCATAGAGCAAAGGTCATTCAAACTCATGCTAAATAAAGTATTTTTTAAAGTTTTCAAATAATTAAGCTGACCTGCAAATAGCTTGAACATCTGCTATAACAAAGTCCAACAATTAATAAAAGGACAGAATGATGTCCAGAACTCAACAATGTAAATAAACATCACAGTGGTTAGAATCCAATAAAACATTACTGGCTACATATAGAAGCTAGAAAATATGACTCATAACTAGGAAAAGAAAGCCAGTGAATTGAGACACATTCAGATAAGATGGAAATTATGGAATCCACTGACAAATACAATAAATTGGCTATTATAAAAATGCTAAAATATAACAAGAAAAAATGAATGTAGTGATAAATAGAATATATTTTAAGAACTTAAAATATGTAAAACTAAAACTTCTCTGAAAAATACTAAAAGCAAATTAGACAGTGCAGAAGAAATATTAGTGAATTTGAAACATTATCTATAGAGACTTCCAGATACAGAGAAAACTAATGAAAGAAATGAACAGAGCCTAAGATAGTTTAGGCCAATATCCATATCTATAATATTTTAAATTAAAGTTGAAATGGAAAAAATTTTTGATGAAATAATGGCCAGGGCTTCCCTGGTGGCGCAGTGGTTGAGAGTCCGCCTGCCGATGCAGGGGACATGGGTTCGTGCCTCATGGTCCACATGCCACGGAGCGGCTGGGCCCGTGAGCCATGGCCGCTGAGCCTGCGCATCCGGAGCCTGTGCTCCACAACGGGAGAGGCCACAGCAGTGAGAGGCCCGCGTACCGCAAAAAAAATAAATTAAAAAAATAATGGCCAAATCCAAACCTGATGAAAAATATAAAGTTGCTCAACAACCCTCAAGCAGGATACAAAAATAAAAAGACATTTACTTTCACATATTACATACATAGTAAGAAAGCCAAGAAAGACTGAAGGCTTCTCATCAGAAAAAAGCAATGGAGAAAAATCTTTAGAATACTGATGGGTAGCCAAACAATACAAAACTATCAACATAGAATAACAAACTTAGGAAATATCCTTCAAAAGTAAAGCCAAAATAAAGAATCAAGAAAAAAGGGGGCTTCCCTGGTGGCGCAATGGTTGAGAGAGTTCACCTGCCGATGCAGGGGACACGGGTTCGTGCCCCGGTCTGGGAAGATCCCACGTGCCGCGGAGTGGCTGGGCCCATGAGCCATGGCCGCTGAGCCTGCGCGTCCAGAGCCTGTGCTCTGCAACAGGAGAGGCCGCAACAGTGAGAGGCCTGCATACCGCAAAAAAAAAAAAAAAAAAAAAAAGGAAAAAAGAAGACAAGAATATGTTGCCATCAGACATGCATCTTTAAATAACACAAAGATCAAAGAAGAATTTAGGAAAATAATTGGAAAATATTTTGAGCCAAATGAAAATGAAAACACAACTAATCTAAATTTAGGGATACCTAACATTGTGATTAGAAATAAGTTTATGTCTCTAAATTCTTACTTTATAAAAAAGGAAACCTTTAAAATCAGCCACTAAGATTCCACGTTAAGAAACTTGAAAAAAAAGAGCAAATTAATCCAAAGTAAGTTGAAGGAAGGAAATTATAAAGATAAGAATAGAAATAAATGATATAGAAAATGGACTGGCAGTAGAGAAAAACATATTAAAAACCAAAAATATTTTCTTAGAAAACAAAAATAAAATTGATAAAGTTCTAGATAAACCCTCAAAAGAAAAAGTACACTGTCATTTTCTTTAATGAAATAAGTGATGTTAATAACAGGCTCTACAGACATTGGAATGCTGGTAATGGAATATTATAAGTAATTTTAGGGCAGTAAATTTGACATCTTAGATAAAATGAGTAAATTTCTTAAAAGAAAAATTGCTAAACATTCAAACAGCAAGATATACAATATATAAATATCCCATTATCTACTAAAAGTTTTAATTCACAGTTAATACTCTTCCCACAAAGTAAATTCCAGTCAGTAGCTTCACTGGTGTGTTCTGTTCAACATTTAATATATTAATACCAAGTTCACATATACGCTCAGAAAACATAAGGCCAGCATCAACCAGATTCCACATTCAACATAGACATAACAAGGACAAAATAAATCAATTTTTCTCATGAATATTGATGCAAAATTCTTTAAATAGTAGCAAGAAAAATCCAGTAATTTATAAAAGGGTAATATATTATGACTATGTGGTGTTTACCTGAGGAATCCATGATTGCTATGATATTCAATATTTAATCAATGCAACTTACTATGTTATACTGTCAACAACTCAAAGTATTTAGAAGAAATAGTTGATTAAAAATGAAAAACAATAATAATAATAAAGTAGTAATAATAACTGGGCCAGAAGAAAAAAAATGATTTAACTTGATGAATGGTATGTACAAAAATACTACAACTAACATCATACTTAATGTTGAAGACAATGCATTTCCCCCAAAACTGGGAAAAAGTAAAAATGTCTGCTCTCACCACCTCTTTGCAACATTGTATTAGAGGACTTAGTGAAATGAGGCAAGAAAAAGAAATATAGGTAAAAAAAATTGCCTTTATTTGCAGAAGATATAAACAAAACAGAACCAAATAAACAAAAAAAATGGAATCCACACACACTCATAATACTATTAGGAATAATGAGTGAATTTATCAGGGTTATTACAAGTATAGGTTAATATACAAAAATCAACTATTTTATATACTATAAGGCAATGCAAAATTTAAAAATAGTTAAAAATAACTACTTAAAGTAACATCTGAAACTATGTAATATAGTATACTATATACTATCCAATAATATATCTAATAGAAATGTGTCAGTCTCCTAAAATGAAAGCAAACATTTCTGGAAGAAATTAAAGACTCAAATGGATATGTACATGCATACATATTTACGGATTAGAAAGTTCACTGTTTTTAGTATATAAAAATCCCCAGTAAATCTATATTTTTAATATAGCAATCAAAATTCCAGCAAGTTACTGACGTTTCTCTCCCTTCATGTTGTGTCAGTTTTCTCTCTCTTTTTTTTTTTGGTTTTTATAAAAATAACCATTTTAATATTTTCTATTGTTATATTGTTGAATTCATTCATCTTTTTTTCTGCAGTATCTAATATAATATGTTGTTAATCCTATCCAGTATTATTTCATCTTAGATTTTATAGTTTTCATGTATCTCAAATTTTTCAGTTATTTTTAGAATTTTAACTTGTTTGTTATTAAAATGTCTTTCATATTTCTCCTTAATATCCTCAGGCTTTTTTTTTTTTTTTTTTGCGGTACACGGGCCTCTCACTGTTGTGGCCTATCCCGTTGCGGAGCACAGGCTCCGGACGTGCAGGCTCAGCGGCCATGGCTCACAGGCCCAGCCGCTCCGCAGCATGTGGGATCTTCCCGGACCGGGGCACGAACGCGTGTCCCCTGCATCAGCAGGCGGACTCTCAACCACTGCGCCACCAGGGAAGCCCCTCAGGCTTTTTTTAAACTTAACACATGGAATGTAATTATAATCTCTGTTTTAATGTCATTATCTATATATGCATCTGTGTCATTTCTGGGTTCTTTCTACTGAATAAAATTTGTACTCATCATGGGTGATATTTTCCTGATTTTTTGCATGCTTGGTAACTTTGTATTAGAATTCAGGCATTGTGAATTTTAAATCATTGGGTGCTAGATAATTTTGTATTATTAAAATATATATATATATATATATATATATATATATATATATATATATATATAATTTTTTTTATTTTTTGCGGTACACGGGCCTCTCATGGGCCCAGCCGCTCCGCAGCATGTGGGATCATCCCGGACCGGGGTACGAACCTGTGTTCCCTGCATCGGCAGGCAGCAGACTCTCAACCACTGTGCCACCAGGGAAGCCCTATTTAAAATATATTTTTAAGCATAACATTAACATGATCAGATTTACATTTTGAAAACATAAATGCTAATTCCAAGTTTAAGGGGCAACTGGAGACAATTTCACTGGAATAAAGAAGCTCAGTTAGAAAACTGTTGTGATAATCCAGAAGAGAATTTATGAGAGAGTAATCGGTGACTAGCACAGTGCCTGTCAAATGGTAATGATAGATAATTATTTGTGTTACACTGTTTCTTAATCAACACATAGAGATTATTTACACTATCCTTTTTGACTTATAGAATATTTTATATTGGAAAGCAATTCTATGCTGAAGGAAGCTATCCTGAAGAAGAAGACAGTAAAGTCTGAAATTAAAACACTTCATATTGATGACTATGGTAAAGTTTTGTGCATGCTATGTTATTCAAAAAAAAAACTTTCTCTGCACCTTATAGTTTTACGTATAAATGACTCTCCATCTTTAATATTTTGCTCTTTCTTTAAAAGAACTTCCTTTACAGTTGTCCTTTCCCAAAGATTTTACGGACCGAAACCAGTATGCTCTTCTGTTAATAATGTAAGTATTTTATTTGTTTTTGAAATAAAGGAATCTAAAGAGTTTAGAATTTTTCTTATGTCTCACATGGCAGTATTCTGATTAAAAAACAACAGAAGAAATCCTATATGTGTAGATAACTGGGACAGCTGTCAGTTGTATGAGTTCCTCAAGGACACCACCACTAAGTGATATGGAGGGGTGTGTAATTGTTTGTGCTTCTTGCATCCCAGATTGCGCTCAATGTTACTCCTGGGAATAATGACACATATCGTTTGGTTTATGGATGTCTGCTTAGCAATTACTCAAGCTCTATGCTCCCTTTGTTTTCTTTCTTTCTTTCTTTCTTTGTGATATATTTGTCATATCAAAGTTATACTAGATTTGTAAAAGCCATTTTTAAAAAAATTGTGGTGAGAGCACTTAACATGAGATCTACCCTCTGGACAAAATTTTAGGTATACAATACAGTGTTGTTAACTACAGGCACAGTGCTGTATAGCAGATCTCCAGAACTTACTCATCTTGCATGACTGAAACTTTATACCCATTGAAAAGCAACTCCCCATCCCTCCTCCCTCAAGCCCCTGGCAACCACCATTCTACTCTCTGCTTCTATGAATCTGACTATTTTAGATGCCTCGTGTAAGTTGAATCATGCAGTATTTTCCCTTCTGTGACTGGTTGTTTCACTTAGCATGATGTTTTTAAAGTACATCCATGTTTTCACAGGTAAGCCGTATGTTTTCTATTAGTTCTTGATGCAGCATTGAGGAAACATTTATTTCCATTGTTGAAACAATTTGTTATATTTATATTACTCTTACCAGTTTTCCTTCCTGGATTTAAGGTCAGCAGGAGGCCACTCCTGTCCTCAGAAAAACCTGACTCTTAGGTTTTTCCAACTTGGAGTTGACTTTGGAATTGAATTCATTCATACTTTCTGTGAGATTATATTGTGACTATATACTACTGGGCACAGAGGCCTCTGACATCTGTTGGTTAACTAACTTGATATTGATGTAGAATTGTATTCCTGAGAGTTATTAGTTACTTTCCTTATTAAGAACCCAGCCAACATATTGCTATGACAGTGCTTAAAATTGTCTACAATTTGTTCAGAGCCTTTTTGGAAGAGTAGAATAGAAAATAACATTACTTGTTATGACTATTGAATGTGAACAGTAAGTATTCAGTCTGCAGAATCCAACTGCCTGGCTTCAAATTCCAGTTTTGTCATTTACTAACAGTGTGTCCTTGAACAAGTTACATAACCTCTTGTAAGGTTCAGCTTTTCCAAATATAAAATGAGCATTATAATCCAGCCTATGTTTTAAGGCTGCTTTTTAGATGAATGATTCCAGCCTATGTTTTAAGACTGCTTTTTAGATTAAATGAAATAACATATAAAATGCCTAGCACATGTGAGTCTTATAATTATTGTGATTATAATTCATTCTTTTTTATATAGATTGCACTGATTTAAATCTTTTGATAAATAGAAGCAATTTGTCATTTCATTTTAATAAGCCAAATAATACAGAAAATACAATACTTAATATTTTCACTCACTCCAATGTTTATTCCTAACTCTAATACCTTGAGCTATCTTTGTTTCTCATGCCAGGACCTTTCTCCTTTGTCCCTAATAGCCAGAGGCCCTGAAATTTCTTGGTGTCTTCCTGAGGAAGTTCTTATTTGCTCTTTTCTTAACTCCTTCTCCTGTATCTTCTCTTTCACTTAGTTGTCTTTAGTGCTTTTTTTTTAAATTGAAGTATAATAAATTTAAATTGATTTACAATGTTTCAGGTATACAGCAAGGTGATTCAGTTAATCTATTATAAATATGCTTAATCTATTTTATATATATATATATATTTTATACATAGTGTATATATGTTTATCCTAAACTCCTAATTTATCCGTCCTCCCCCATTTCCCCTTTGGTAACCATAAGTTTGTTTTCTATGTCTGTGAGTCTATTTCTGTTTTGTAAATAAGTTCATTTTTATAATTTTTTAAGATTCCATGTATAAGTGATAGGGTATGATATTTGTCTTTCTCTGTCTGACTTCATTTAGTATGATAATCTTTAGGTCCATCCATGTTGTTGCACATGGCATTATTTCATTCATTTTTGTGGCTGAGTATTCAATTCCTATTTGAACCGTATGTGTGATTTATTGGGGAAATATCTCAGGAACTAAAATGAGAAAAAAACTGAAAAAATAATTCTCAGCCTCATGTTCTGTCTCAGTCTTATCTCCTTTTGGGAAAAGGGATTGTTCTTTTTATTCACTGAGAAATGAGGCTTCTCAGGGAAAGGAGCTCTACAAGGCATCCTTCCTTGAAGCATGACTTACATATGCAGTTGGATGTGTAGACATTTCTTCCCATTCACATATCCACTGGCTCCAGAGTGTGTCAGACTTTGGAGGAAAAAGTAGACAAGAGTTCCAATTCTCTCTGTAGCCTTGAGTCAGAGAAGCCAACTGGCTTGTCCTGCCATCAGATTTGTGCTTTGGTCTGGGTGATTTTTAGTTCATAAGAAGAATATAAGGAATTGCACAAGACTCAACTCTCTTATTAGAAAGGAATAGTCAAGTGTTTTTTAGAGGCAGGAGAGTAGACTAAAGGTACTGGCTTAGGAGTCAGGTAGGCCTGTGTTCAAATCTCAGCTCAAAGATTTACCAGTACATTGCTTAATTTTTCTAAGCTTCAGTTTCCTTATAAATAAACTGAAGACAATAACATGGAGTAATATATATAAACATGTCACCATAGTGTCTGGAAGAGCATAAACATTTGCAGTTGGTGTTTAATAAATTGTAACCATAAACATAGTTATTATTAGCAGTAGTAGTCATTTTAATATTTTAAAGTATCAATATAAACATTTAATAATATATTTTAGCATCCATAAAATTATTTAACAGACATTACTAAAGCAGATAAAATAATACAGTTAGGCCTAAAGAGTTCAATTTGCCACTTTGTTTGTTGAAAAGAAGAATAAAAGTGAGTACTAATTCATTAGTTTTCATTTGTTTTTATATGCTGATTATACTAAATATTAATTTAATTTATCCAAACTCCTTGATTTTTAGAGGTAAATTCTCAGAAGTTTCACAGAATATGACTTACAAAGCCGAACTAAGGATTTTTTTTAATATATTTATAAAATGATCGATTGCTTTAAGCTACATGATCATTCCTAAAATATTTATGCTTGGAAACCCATGTAGGTCAGAATGGCTTAGGTGTAAAGTGTCTTTTACCTGTTTTTTAGAAGGTTTATAATTTAAGGGCATTTTTTTTCTTAAGATTTAGTACTGTGTTCAGTTATAAGTGGACTCCACACTCGAAAAAAGAAAATAATAATAATTGTCTTTTTTTCCCTAAATGGACAATTTGACAGTGAAGAATAGTAAATAAACTAATATTTAAATGAGGCTAAGAGATGATTTAGTGATTTTGGTGTCACTACTTTATTGCTATTCTGTGCAGTGCATCTAGTACCTGACAGTCTGTGAGTCATTTCTTCATCTATAGAGATGGGTTTGCGTCCAGGAAATTCTATAGTGAATGCATAAGTTGGAGACGGGCTGCAGCAATCTGAGGAGTTGAAGGAAGACTGGCCTTGAAGAAGGTAGCCTCTGGCTATTAGGAATCATCTTTCTGCTAAATTTTCATTATGGAACCTCAGAAGAAATGGTCCTTTGAGGACCTCTCTGTGGCCATATTTTCTGAAACTCAAACCTAATTTCATGATATTGAAAGTACAAGTGAATCAATGGCAACCAAATATTTTACTGTAATAGAAAATCTAAGAAGCATTGCCACTACAAATGTTTCTCAGTGGCCTCAACTTACAGTAGCCTCTGTGGGGTCATGACCCCTTTTTCTTTTTTTACTCTTATTGTCCTTTCTCCAGTCTTTCTCCTTAACGTTATATTGAGTACTTAAGAACCCAGTAGTCTATATTCACGTTCATACCTATTCTATATGCATCTAGTCTATAGTACATATACTATATCACTCTATCCATTTCAGCATGTATCTCATTGAATTATTCTTATTTTCTACTCCTATATACGTAACTTAGTACAATACAAATTTACCATGTTGCTTTTATGTGCAAGAAGCCGTGCTAATGGCTGAAATGGCATCTTGAAATCTGTAATCATTTTTTTAGATTTGTGTTATCTCCACAATACCTAGCACACATAGAGGAACCTTATGAAAACTTACTAATTAATCTGTAATTCTTTTAATAGTGCAAGACTGAATATTACTTGAGAGAGAGCCTACAGTTATATAGATGTTTACTTGATAAATTAATATAAATCTAAAGGCCTAGAGCCTGATAGGAAACAATCTAAACAGATATACTGTTATTAGAGATGAAAGGTTTTTTCTCTGTTCACTATGTTCCTGAAGACAAGCATATCAAGCTGAGGAGTTTCATTCAGTACCAAGGAATCATCATGTCTTCCCATTTTATACTCTTTCATGTTCAACTTATCCATGCCACCCTTGGCAAAGGTCCAACACTGCAGAGAGGCAGTGACTGTTAAACACATTACATTAATTTCCAGAATTCAACATCCTTTATCATGCCCTTATGACTTAGTCCCATCTTGCTGAATTCATCTTCCTTGAAATCCTAATGAATTCTTGATCATCCATCAAGTCTTATCTTCCTGAAGCTTTCTTTCACCCTCTTCATCAGCCCATCTATATCCTATAACAATCTCAAATCTATGCCTCCTCCTACAGTGACAGCCTTCTGTTCAAAGTCTTTCCATATATCTTGAATCATATTGATCATATTGTTACTTTTCCCACTTTACCCTAATTTGGTAGCATGTTTTTATATACTATTTAGGGAATTTCTGACTCCCACTAGGTTTTGCACCAATGTTTCTGAAGGAAAAATCCATGGTCTAGAAGTGAGTATTTAGGGAAACAATTTATAGAATGGCTTATGAATATTTCAGCATCTTAAGAAAATAGAAATGTTAAAAATCTTTATTTTAATATAGTAATATATTCCATGTATTAAGCAATGCCTTATTCATTTATGTCTTCCTCACAGCAACTAGTTTTTGCAGAGCTGCTCCACAAATTTGTGTTGAGTGAAGAGATTGACAATGGCCAGAAATCAGATGAATATGGTTATTACTACAGTTTACTACTGTTTCCCACTAAGCCATTTTAACTGGAGAGCATTATTCATTTTTATCTAGATATTTTCATCATTTAGTCAATGTTATTCATATCAGAGTCCTAGGATTTGGTCATCTTAATGGAAGTAAGCTGTTTGCCAGATCTTTTTGTATAGTTATTCTGTTAAAAAGCAGGGTATAATTGGTACGTTCATAGTGAGTGAAATTATCCAGCTACTCATCTCCAGCAGTCAAGTTAACATCACTACTTTTTTCATGCACACATTTTCCTTTCAAAAAACAATATGAATATTATTTAAAATGTTGAATAACATTAGGTTCTTGGGACCATAGTGTCTTGTCTTGACCTTTGAACCAATGGGGTCCTCCAAGAGCCCACAGTCTTCTTCAAGTCCCACACCAGACATAGAGCATAACTGGACAAGTCAGTTCTAATCTGTCACCCTGCTCTCTACCTACACTTCCTTTTCTGTAATGTATTGCTATATCCTCTCTCTTTCAGTTTCTTTTCCACTCTGCTGCTAGAGTGAACTTTGTGAGATCCATATCTGAAAATGTGGCTCTCCTGGGTAAAATCCTCTCATTATTATTCTCTAATTGATTAAAAGTTCACATTTCCTAACACAGCATACAGAAGTCTTCATCTGTTTCCCACATATCTCTCCATCTTCATCTGGCTCCACCCACCCTCTAAAGAGACATTTAGTGCTCTAGATATTTTTAAAAACTGTTTTAAAAATGAAATACCAGCTTCTCAATGATTTCTCTGTGTCTTTTTCCACAGTCTCCCAGTACCTTTAGTTTCTATTAAGACTTCAAGATGTATTTTTACATAATTCTATACACACCTCTGTTATAACATGAAACCACACCAGATTACATACAATATTTGCTTTGCTGTCTCTTCTTTTAAACTATAAATTCATTGCTGTTAACAACCCTTTTTGTATTGTTTTACCTTAACACAGTGCTTGGAGAATTATTTATGTTCATAAAATATTCATAGAATGAATAAATAAATGAATGTATGAATGAGTGAATATATGAATGAAGGAATACATGAATGAATAAACAAAGAAATCAATCCACCCTGAGTTAGTCATCAGGAATGAGTTAAATCAAAGTAGAGAAAAAGAGAAGTAAATTATTTGAGAGTTTATAATGTGTTAAGTCAGCCTTTAGGATGAGTCAATTTTTCTGCAGTTTAGTTTAGTTTCATGCTATCCTTTTACTGTTTCTCTTTTACATTTGATTATTGAGATTATCTTCTTAAAATAATAGGATTTAATAATAGCTACCGTTTATTGAGTGTTTATTGTACAAGGGGCATAATGCTAAAGATGTATATATGCCATCTTTAATTCTTACAGAGACCAAGTGAGGTAAATATCACTTTCCTCAGTTTAACACAAGGAAACTATGACTAAAATATGGCATGGATATTAATTCCAAGATCATGGACAGGACAAAATTAGTGTTTGAACTCAAAGGTTTTTTTCAATTTATTTTTCAGATCAAAAAGCTCTGCTCTTTCTATTACACAATACTCTACTTACATATCCCATTGCATGATAATTATTATTGGAAGATTATCAAAAATGCTGTCCAGAATCAATAGGGACTTCTCTAAAACCAAATTCATATAACCTTTCATTCTTCCCACTTAACAGTTTGTGATAATCTCTAGAATGTAACATTTTCTACCTGTGCCGTGTTAATGCTTTGGTGTAAAATAAAGATTATAAAGGACGAATTGTGGGATTGGGATTGACATATATACACTTCTGTGTACAAAATAGGTAACTAATGAGAACCTACTGTATAGCACAGGGAATTCTACTCAATGCTCTGTGGTGACTTAAATGGGAAGGAAATCCAAAAAAGAGGGGTTATATGCATACGTATAGCTGATTCACTTTGCTGTACAGCGGAAACTAACACAACATTGTAAAGCAACTATACTCCAATAAAAAATTAATTAAAAAAAATCATGAGTAAGTTCCTAGATAGTCCACATGAAAGATCAAATTCTCAATCCACACTATTTCATAAAATTCCAAATTCTAATCAGAGGGTTCACTTTATGGGAAGTCTTTACTCTCTTCACTTACTATGTGGATTCATAGACTTTTGAGCAGATCAGATTGTTAGAAGTAGGTTTGTTTTGTTTCCCAAGAGTAAAGACACACATATTCCAAAATTTTTATAACATTATTTGATTATCCACTTGTTCATGCCAAATACATACCCATTTCACTCTCAGTTTTTTACAAAGATAACACATTTGCTAGATGTAAATGGACAAGAGAGATAGCTAGTACTTGTCTCAATGAGTCATTACTGCTTTGCCACGTAAGGAGGGTCAAACTTTAAATTTTAAGTGTCTGACTTTTCTCATTCTTGTTCATGTTGCTTATTTAAGTGAATGTAAAATGTACTCACACTGTAATACCCAGGAAATGATTAAGAAGAGAAAAGACAGGGGCATTTAATCTTGGTAATGGAAGGGGAGAAGGTGATCATTGCTTTTTATATTATACTTGAACAGATTAGAGCTTGTTCTTTCACAGTCTATAGATAATGCCTCTTAATGTCAGTATTAATTTCTTAGTACTGTTTAAAACTCTACACACTCAAAGTTGATGTGTTAAGAAAATGTCACAGGGAAAAAAATTCTAAATTTACAAAAATGTGTATGTAATATGTAAGACATAATATTCTCTTGACTATTCTTTTAAATTGATAGATTTATGTACATATACTAGTATAAAAATATATAAAGTCACTTCTATGACTTACATATTTATACCATTTTAGCTCTTTTCCTCTCTTAATACAGGTCTCAGATATTAATGGTTTCATATGAATGACAGGAATGATGTGATATGGTTTCATATGAATAATGTCAATTGATTACCTATTTGAAACATACAAGTATATTCTATATTTAAAGATATGCTTCTGAGTGCTTTTCATAAGAAATGCTTCCTAATTCTGTTTTGGTTTTTTTTTTTTTTTTTTTTTTTTTTTTTTTTTTTTTTTTTTTTTTTTTTTTTTTTTTTTTTTGTTTGGATGGTCACATATTAAGTCATAAATGTAAGTGTATAACTATATTAGATCATTCTTTTCTTCTGTTTTAATTATTTATTTTTTTCTGAAATCTATGATAGAAGAAAACATTAACTATGTTACTAATTTGACGTGTCTTTGAAAGGTTAAACTAAGGATACTGAACATGGTGTTTTCTCCTTTGGCAATCCAACAAAGCCCCAAGCTGAAGGAGTGCATCAGTGACATTATGTTAACTTTTTCATAGTTAGCACTATCGTTATTATTATTTCTGTTTAACTGACACAATAATGTAAGCGAAGATTAAAATTACCTGTGTTTATATAGCCACAATTTTCAGTTGATAAATTGACATTTAGAATCCAGCTAAAGGATTCTAGTTAGGAAAAATGTATTGTATAACCACCATGTATTACTGAAGGTGAATGATGCCCTGTCTACGATAAAATGAAGGTTCAAAGTTTGTATATAATTAGTATCCATCCCTGTATTATAAATCCATTGCAATCCATGATATACATCCTATGTATTTTATGCCTCAATGTTACACTCACAACATACTCAGGCTGAATTGTATTCTACTTTAGAAAATGAAGGGAGTTCTCTCGGGGTCTAGTGGTTAGAACTTGGCCCTTTCACTGCCTTGGCCCCGGGGTTCAACCCACGGTTGGGGCACTAAGATCCCACAAGCTGTGCAGCACACACACACAAAATGGAAAATGAAGAAATATGAGATTGTTGTGAAGATTGCCATCAGCTTCTTATTTTAATATACACATACTTAGTTCTATTTCTTTTGGAATATACCCATATTCCTTAAGCCAGCATGTAGAATATTTTCCATTATAATAGCTAAAACAGACCTTTTGCATAAAAGATTTACATAACAATTATATTCACATAAAGAATGAGGTAGATAGAGTCTCCTGTTCTAGATCTGTTTATACAATGTGCTAAACTGTCTTTTGACTGTGAGTGATTTAGGTGTCAATGTCTCAAAGGCCAGGGGGTGGATGAAGTGCTTTCTAGCTCAGTGATTACACAGCCATCCCCAGCAACTGAAAAACTCAGATGCATAATAACCTGTGACTATGTGTAGAAAGAAATCAATTACACAGAAAAAACCAGAAATACATACATATTCATTCATTCTAAGTTAACTGAAAGACCCACCCACTGTGAAAAGAACACTTTTACTGCAACTGAATTTTTCGTCCTTTGGACTGAGCCAAATAAGAAAAACTTGATTTTTATAATATAAAAGCTCAGGACTTACTGCAGAGTTGCCTAGGGATGGCCAGGTTTGGGAGCTCAGCTTCCTTGAGAGGAATGGAAGATGAATAGTCAAGTCCCATAGCATTGACCAGAACATTGGGTTAATAATATTTAACAAACTACAAACTGGACACTTTGCTAAGCAATTTATATATATATATATATATATTATTTTATTTAATATTTACCATAACTCTACTAGATAGACACTATTATTATCATCTTCCACACCAAAGCAAACTTAGGCACAGGCAAGGGAAGGCACTTGTCAAAGCCACTTGGCCTGGGCTCAACTCATTTTGGTTTTACCAATGTATCATCTGTACCCTTTTTATGATAACACTCTCACATCACTATAAGGTTCAGGTCATTAATATAGGCAATATTTTCTAAAAAGTTTAACATGGGAAAGATCTATGAATGCAAATATATGAACACAGGTGATGGAGGATAACACAACTTGAGAATTTGTTTGATAAGCCTAACTTTCTATGTATTATCAAGTAGACCACGGGGGTCTGGTTAGAGGCATAAATAAACTTGTCCATATCAATTCTTCCCTAGTAGTAACTCCGTGGAAATTAATTCAGCCAAAAATTATATGTAAACAAACCAGGGATCAGAAATTTGCAGGTTATATTATATTATAATATTCCTAATGGAAGAAGATTGGAATGTGAACAAGAAACTGTTCTCTGACAGAAAAAAAAGAATGTTATTTCTTACATGATGTAGTATATATATGAGAAAACTCATTCCACCAATCTGCATGTAGGACAATCCTTCCATGGGAGGGAAGTCTATGGATAATAAAATGAGAAATAGAAGGAATTGGCCAAGAAGCCCTTGACCAATGTATGTATCTGCATGTATTGATAAATATTGCTTGAAACAGGATAAATTTCATTAGCTTTTAGATGTACTTATGTTATAACTAAGTCATCGCTGACTATAAATTTTTATAATTTTCAGATTAAGACAAGACAAATATTGTTTCACTCTACTCATGTCAAACATCATGTTCTATTGTGAAATGAGTTCTCTCCTAAAGAACAAAATCAAAAGCGCTGACAATTTATTTTCCTTAAGAATGTACTGTGATGCAGCTCTCTGCAGCATCAGTTTCTTTTCCCTTATCTGGCCTTTCATTCTGTTTGTCACCCTTCTTTTCACGCTCTTTTTTAGTTTACTATATCTAAAATAAAATTGCAACACAGCTCTCCCTGAGTCTAGCTCTTATCTAGCACTTATGCAGCTGAAGTTGATCTATTCTAAGCCTAAAAAGAGCAAAGAACCAAGACCACAACAAGCAATTTTCTCTGTCCCCTCCTTCCACAACCCAATAGACACAGATACCCAGCTGTAGTATAGCAGTTTTGAAATTCTGCTGTGTAGGAAAAAAAAAATTCTGCCATTCAATAGATCACTTATGGAAAGTTCTCTCACTGGTAAATGTTTTCCTTCTGTTTATCTAGTGAAAAGTTTCGTGGTAAGGAAAAGGCTTTTAAAAATGTACTCTACGTGATCTTAACTATTTACAACACATGATTCTATAATGAAAACAATAAATGAAGATAAAAAGAGCATATAATTGCCAGAGTAACTCAGCATATTGGTAACAAAGTCAAAACCTATCTCTTCTGAACGTAAATCCAGCTCTTTTCATGAATTTAAATAGCATTTTGTGAACCTGACCAAATGTACTCTGAACAAATCTCTTCACTTTAATTCAGTTTTTGACATAGATGATGTTTTGTTATGTCATAAAAAAGTGGCTTGTTTTGTCATTTTAAAGGTCTATTGAATTTTGTGTGTTTTGCTTAGCCTTTTTTCTTTATTTCATTGTTTGCGTGTATCGTGTTCTCTTCATCCACGCAGAGACATTGAGTGTGCAAGGTGTTAAAACAGACGTGAGCTCTACCCTCAAAGACCTTAACTTCTAAGAAAAGTTTAGCCTTAATTTGATTTTGCTGCCTGTGTTAGGAAGTGGACACATTTCATATTGCTGTGACCTTTTCACTGCTTAAAACACATGGAATTGTTCTTTTCATACAACTTTCAACAAAATTGTGTGTCCCTATTCTCAACCTTGAAACACTGTTCTTTATATGTCCCCAGAGGTTTCTGAGACAGAGAGAGTAAAGCAAAACCATGTCAAAAAAAGGATGAGGCAGACACTCAGAGGAAAACAAAGAGGAGGCACGTGAATGGGAGCTCACCAATTCTGCATACACGAGTTGTGATACCCATTTATTATATGATGGATGATTTGGTTTACAGTACGTTCCTTGTGGTCATCCCTACAGCCACGTATCATTTCCTACTTCATCAAATAAGTAATATTTTCTTGCCTTTATTTGTTGAAAAAAATTTCTGGTGAACACGTTGTGAAAAATCTCCCCCCTTGCTTCTGCAAGTCTCTGGCTTGTTCCTTATACAGGCATTGCTTACCATCATAATCCATGTTCTTTTATAATTGATATTGAAATAGATATGCCTGTATTCTGCACCAAAAAAGAAAGAGCAACACACCCAACTAGACAGAGAAATGTGTTAAAATTATTGGCTGATAATAGATTATAACATTATGTGTTCTAACATTGAAAGCAGGTGAAGCAGAGCTTCATTTATGAAATTGTATTTTTTTCCTGGGTATTGCAAGCATGAGTAAGGAATTGAGTTTTTGCTTTGAAAAATCTACAATCACTTATTAATCATAAGTTTGAAAAATGTGCCTTATTTTAAACTATATTTTTTATTTTCTTTTTTTTATTGAAGTGTAATTGATTTACAGTATTGTGTTAGTTTCAGGTATACAGCATAGTGACTCAAGGTTTTTGCCGATTATGTATCATTATAAGTTATTGTAAGATATTGGGTATAATTCCCTGTGCTATACAGTAACTCCAGGTTGCTCATCTATTTTATGTATGGTAGTTTTTATCTGTTAATCCCATACTTCTAATTGTCCCTCCCTTTCTCTCCCCTTTAGTAATCATAAGTTTGTTTTCTATGTCTGTGAGTCTATTTGTTTCATGTATAGATTTATTTGTATTTTTTTTTAGATTCCAAATATAAGTGATATCACATAGGGTTTGTCTTTGTCTGAGTTACTTGGCTAAGCATAATATTTTCTAGGTCCATCCACGTTGCTGCAAATGGCAATATTTCATTCTTTTTTATGGCTGAGTAATATTGCATTGTGTATACAAACCACACCTTCTTAAGCCAATCAACTGCTGATGGGCACTTGGGTGGCTTCCATGCCTTGGCTATTGTAACTAGTGCTGCTCTGAAAATTGGGGTGCGTGTATCTTTTGGAATTATGGTTTTCTTTGGATATATGCCCAGGAGTGGGATTGCTGGATGATATGGTAGTTCTATTTTTAGTTTTTTAAGGAACCTGTATACTATCTTCCATAGTGGCTGCACCAATTTACATTCCCACCGACAGTGTACAAGGGTTCTCTTTTCTTCACACCCTCTCCAGCATTTATTGTTTGTAGATTTTTTGATGATGGCCATTCTGATTGGTGTGTGGTGATACCTCATTGTGGTTTTGATTTGAATTTCTCTAATAATTAGTGATGTTGAGCATCTCTTCATGTGGCCTGTTAGCCATCTGTATGTCTTCTTTGGAAAAATGTCTAGTTAGGTCTTTTGACCATTTTTTGATTGGGTTGTTTTGGTTTGGTTTTTTGAGCTATTTATATATTTTGGATATTAACCCTTTGTCGGTAGCGTTGTTTGCAAATATTTTCTCTCATTCAGTAGGTTGTCTTTTCATTTTGTTAAAGGTTTCCTTTGCTGTGGA
>RJWK010039888.1:0-20173 GCA_004363435.1 Platanista minor | reverse complement strand
TGTCCCGAAAATACCCTGAGGGACCTTAGCTGCGGACCGTGAGGCCCAGAGAGGTGAGGGCCAGTGACACGCCCCGGCCACCCAAGGAGAAAGGGCGATCCCACGCGGATCGCCTCGGCCCCCGCCTCCCAGTCTGGGGCTGCCCACCTCCCGGGCGCAGAGCTACGTTGCCTCTAGCCCTTTGTATCTACCCCACGTGCGTGGAGGACTGGAATTAAACCTCAATCCGGGGTGGCAGGCGCCGCTCAAGTGAACAGAAAACCCAGCCACAGGTCAATGGGCACTTTTTTTTTTTTAAAACAAATTCTGTTCGGTGATGCCCAAACTGACCGCGTTTCCTCGCCCGAACCTCTTCCCCCAAGCCCTCACTCCGTCTTACCTATTTACCCACCAGACTGGAAGCTCTTTGAAGGGGGCCCTGTTTGTCTCTGTGGCTCCCTCAATGGATCCCTTGTGATTGGCGGACAAGTGGATTTATTTGTTAACTGCCCGCCTTTGGGATCTGTGTCATTATCGTGTGACTTAAGGTTGTAAACTCGGGAGGGCCAGGACCGGGTCGGGATTACTAGCTCGTGCCAGGCACAGCATGATGCCCAAAGGGATGGGCCATCAATGTTTTTTGAGTCTGATGTAGCTAATTATGCAGGAGGCAGATGCCTACCTCCTCCGGGTCCTCAGAACTCGCAGTTCCAGAGCTGGATGTCCTGAGTAAGGAAGAAAATAAGGAGCTGCCTTAGTTCATTCCCAGTCCCAGGCCGACTTCATAGGGCCAGATCCGGCTGCACTCATCAGAACACACTGGGTGATGTGACTTTCCAGTACTGGGAATGGGTTTGCAGGGAGCCATAAACTCCCCACTTTAACTCCCATCAGTTTGCAACTGGAGCTGGGAGGAAGGAAGTAGCCAGTCTTTTTTCTCCCTGTAAAGCAGACTGTCCCATATAAGGATCAAACCTGAAGCTCCTCATCCATTTACCCCAAGGTCAAGCTGAACCCCACTGTGTCAGAGTAAGGAGGCTACAAACAAACTGGACCCGATCAACAGCAATCAACCCCAGGGAAAGAGGGACAGTGGAAGTGCTCCTTCCTCCCATTTATGGATGCAAGATTGATCCTGTACTTGGCAGCGGTTTATTTGTAACCTGGTCACTTTAGAGTCAGTCCAGCTCCCTGCCCAACTCACATCCCCACCCCCAGTCGGACAGGTCCTCTCTGTCCTTCCTCAGCCCTACACTGTCCTTACCCAAGCCAGCCTGCTCTAAATGGACACGGTCAGTGATCCAAGCAGAAACTGAAACAGTAACAATCGGACAGTGTCAAGAGACCCGGGCAGAGATGCCTCGGAGCCCCCGGCCTCCTCCTCTGCCTTGACACAGATGTTCTTATTGTCCTGGAAAGAAATACGAAATTCCCTCCCCAAGTGTGGAGGGGGGATGCTCCAGGGCTTAGCCTCCAAGGACAGAGTTGCTAGCCCAGCCCCAGTCTCTCTGCCCCCTAATTATTCAGAATGGGACAGTCACCATCCCTCTTCCCCATCCTAGCCAAGGCTGGTCCCCGAGCCATTTGTCCCCCTTTCACTAAGGAGATTAAGGGGAGTGGGGCTGCAGCTACATGAGGAGATTACTAAAATGTTCCGATGTTCTCTTTAGGGACCGTTAGCACATCAAAATACATATTTGGAAAATACAATTAACACTGGGAGAAAAACAGTAAACACAGTGTCACTATGCCAGGCTCAACAGTTTTGTTTTGTTTTGTTTAAATGCTAATGGCCTCAAATGGGGAGCAGCATCCATCAGTTAAATAAACAAGCCATTAGACTGAGACTAGAAGTGTCAACACATGACTAATCTACTAATTGGGAGAAGGCATCGCTAGTTAGGAGCAAGGCAGCAAAGCATGCTGGAGATTGTGGAGCGGGCTGCTGAAGCACATAGTATGTGGGTTTTGGAGACGATGAGACCTGAGTTTGAATCCTACCTCTACCAGTTGTTCGCTCTGTGGCCTCCAATGAGTCAATTTGTTTCATTTCTCTGAACTTCTGTTTTCCATTCTGTAAAATGGGGACCAGCACAGTACCTCCATCGCAGGGCTGTGATGAGGGGATGAACTGAGATAATACAAGTCAAGTTCTGAGCCTGCCACGCTGTAAGTGTTCCACGCCTTTTAGCTATTACTGATAATAATAAAGTACCTAGCACATGGTATACACTCCAAAAATGGCAGCAATGAAGACGAAAAATAAATGACTTTTGGTTGCTAGATATTAGCCATAAAAGGTGAACATGGACCCCTGGTGTCCCCAGAACCTCCCAAATATAGCCGGCAAAGGGATGCTGTTGGTTGGTTAATTCCAACTTCTTAAGGCCATCCCTTTAACCCGGGATAAGCTCTAGCCCATAAGGATCCCTGTCCTGTTCCAGGGTTGCTGGATTCTAGGGCCTTCTGTCCTGGCACCTGCCTAAGAAGCTTGAGTTAAGCTGGCTCTCCCAGGTGGAGACCAGCCTGGTAGTGGCCTGGGCACCCTTCCCCAGCTAACCAGACCCATCCTATAGAGCGTATTCTGGGCTGCTCTCAGTTGTCTTCTTCCTGTTGTGTGTGAAGACAGGTGGGGACCACACACAGTACTGAGAGGGGCCAAAGTGAGGAGGACGGGGGCAGGGAGGGGCCCACAGGGCGCTCAGGAGAAATAACTGTGACCTAGACAAAGTTGTTGGCCTCTGCTTCAACTTTGACCCCCCTCTCCTTCCGAAGCCTGCTGTCCTCCCTGTCGCCTGCCAAGGAGGTCTGTCCTCAGCCACAGGGAGTGTCCCTCTTCACTTGCCAGCTCCACTGATACCCCCTCTCCCTTTGTCCCTTCCTGTTTCAAGACAGTCTTGCTCTCAGTCTGGAAGGTTGGTAAGTACTGGTTTAGAAAATTCTCTCTGCCCGGGTAAGGAGTTAAGCTGGTACTGGCTTAACACGCCACCCCCTCCCCAGGTCTTGTGGTTGCATAGGAGCCTCTTTAACTTGGAAAAAAATCCTCAAGGTGCCTAGAAAAGAATGCAAACAGATGGCAGGGGATTTCTGGGCCTTCAACAGGCTGAGGTGGCATGGGCAGGAGAGAACTTTTACCCTTCGTTGCCCGTGATGCTGCTCTGTTTGGCCTCCTTGAAAATTCTGCCTTGCACTCTTGGCCCTGAGCAGACCCAGCCAACAGCCTGCCCCCAGGCACTCACCATCTCCCCTCCAGCTCTACACCCACAGTAACCCCACACCCCAGGAACCAGTTCAGTCCTCAAGCTCCATGCTCCTTCATCCACATCTCCCAGCTGAGCCCTGAAATAGGACCCCTCCTGGCTCTACCCTTCACTAGCAAAGGACAGATTAACCTGATCACTTCAGCCTTCTCCACAACCGTTTATTGAGCACTCAGGGGTTAATGTGTTCTGCCTCCGGCCACACCCAACTGGACTGCAGTTCTCAAAGCACACCAGTCAGGAGGACTGTGCCAGAGTCTATGCAGTTGGCAACTGTTCTCTGAACCTGGACCACTGTAACCAGGCCCCCAACCCTGTTCTCTGCAAATCAAAGTCTCTTGTTCAAAGGACCAGCTGAACTGCCCCCTGCCTCTGGGAAGCTGCCCAGAGTGCCCCAGGTGAAGTCATCTTCCCGCCCACCCGCCTGGGTTTACAGCACTCAGTAGTCCCTCTTTGAGGGCCTCCTTGCACATTCTGCCTGGCATAAAAATTAGTTGCTGGCTTGCTGCTCTCCTATGGGATAGATGTGACCTTTTTGTAGCTGAGGAGGGCTTCTGCTTCACTTTATACTTTGGGTTTCAAACCCACACAAAGGACTGGATAGCACAATGCACCCCCATCACCTAGATTCCACAATTATCAAGATTTTGCCACATTTGTTTCTGCTTCATGTTTGTATCCTGCATCCCACACAAACAGTGCCTAGCACTGCCTTGAACAGCTCTTTCAACAAAGGAGCTGAGGCTTGGTGGGAAATGGTGGGAATTCAGGCTTGCAGAGCAGGTTCCTGGGGGTGATGTGGGCCTGGGGGAGTGGGTAATTAATATAAAAAGTTGTCCATGCTTGAGTATCTATTATGAGCCAGGTGCTTTCCAGTTGATCTCATTTCACCTTCACCTTATTGGGGTAGGTACTGTTATCCTGATTTTGCAGGTGAGAAAAGGAGACTCAGAGAGGTGAAGGGACTTACCTAGGTCCCCCAAATGGACAGTGGCAGAGCTGAGTTTCAAATCCAAGTCCTGTGCCCTTCTGCTATGCTGCGGAGCCTGCCTCAAAGAGTGCCAAGCAGGCTGCCACCTACTCTGCTTCAGTTTGACAAAATGCAAGACACGCTTTGTGTGTGTCCTTGCACTGCAGCGTGCATACACACGTGCACGCACACATGCATGCACACCCACGCAGCAACCTGCATGTTCACAGTAGGATTGTAAAATAATTACACTGATCTTTGTCTGTGGGGTCAGTATTCTCATTTTATAAATCACCCCTTAGCCCTGTAAGGATGGAAGGAAGAGGGGGTACGAGGGGTCAGAGGGCTGAGCAGTGTGTGTGTGTGTGTGTCCCACGGGTTGAGGAAATTGTGGAAGCCTCTCCCACATCGCCTGGGGCCAGTGTTCTCAAATGGGAAACAATGTCTCTTTCCTTGATACCCCCGAGTGCAGTACAGTCTCTTCAGATCTGCACAGTGACCATGCAACACGCACCCTCCTCTTCAGCCATGCTGCCTCCCTGAACAAACCTTGCTCTCTGCAGCCTTTGTTCTTTTGCACCACCCCCCACCGCACGTGGATTCAGATTCGTTGTGTCCCTCTAGTCTGATACCCTCCCTACCTCTTTCCATACCTGAATTTTCCAAGTCAAGCTTCAAGACTCACCTCCTCCCAGAAGCCTTCCCTGATTCTGACCACCTCTCAACTTTTTCATCCCGTCTGACTTTTTTTTTTTTAACCTGAATCTTGATGCTCTGCTCTCTTGCCTTGTTCTCTAGTTTCTTACAATGTTTCCTTGCCCACACTGTAAGCCCCTTGAGCTCACAGTTTTGGCTATAGAGAAATAAAGGAAAGTTTTTCAAGAAAGACATGTGGTCAGCTTCCTTTTTCTTCCCATGGTCCTTGCTTCCTCCACGTTGTCACCTGGGTTTGTAGCTTTGCTGCAACTGGCATCTTTTCTATGAAGATCATGAGGTGGGTAAAAAGGAGATTCATATGTTTACCTTGATCTCTTCTTTTTACTTTTTCATCCTTGTCTTTCATTTGATCAGGTGGGCAGAGGGCTAACTGGGGTCTGAAAAGCCTTAAACCACAGAAGATTCACCCTGAAGCTACTCTCTGGCTTTGCGGGTCTTGTTTTTTTTTTTTTTTTTCTAAGCATTTGTGGGAAGGGAAACAAAATCTATTGGGCAGGTTAATACCTGCAATACTACCTCCCATTTCCCTCCCCTTTACCTACTTCACCTCCCTCTCCCCCCTCTCTCCCCCACAAACTGCCCCAACACACACACACACACACACACACACACACACACACACACACACACACACACACAATTATAGCTAGAAAGAGACAGCTCATTTTCCAGATTTCAGGAACTCCAAACAGCGAAGTTTTGGAAGGCAGTGTTCCACAGACTAAGAGATGGGGCCACCTTATGCCACCAAAGGAATTCTTTCCACTTGGCAAGATGCTGAACACTGAGGGGTCGCCTTAATCTTTGAGCAGTGATGTTGGAATAGGTTTCCCCTGCTGGGCCAGGGAGGATGGAGAGGCAAGGGTTGAGCCCACTCCCTTCCTCCCAATACCATCCCTGGAAATTTAAGGTGGGGGCTGGCGAGGAGCAGTGTCGTAGCCCTTAAAAAGGCCTAAGCTAAATGCCCAGCCTTCCAGTGCCTGTCAGTAAAGGCACCAAAATGGATTATAACTCTCTTAGTGTGACGTGTACCTCTCTCCCAGCTGAGCCTGAAACCAGAGATGCTTCAACAACGTTGTACCCGATTCTTATGCATTTTCACTTATCTCCCCAAGGAGGCGGGGCCAGGAAGGCTATTGCTGCCCCATTGTACAGATAGGGGGAACTGAGGCACTGGTCCAGTTATCTCGCAGGAAGAGAAATTCCTTTTCAACTTTGGCGAACTCCTTATCCCTGAAGGAGGCCCAGTCCCCTCCGCTGGGGTTCCCAGCACAACGGAGTTCTGACAGAGCTTCCGGAAATGAAGGTGAAGAGAGGATGGTCCATTCCTTCCTGTAGCTCCAGTTCCTTTAACCAGGCGTCACGGGTCGCATCTTTTCCCTCGATCTTTTCTGGCGCCCCTCCAGCAGCTCTCAACACTCCCCGCCCCTGCGCCCCGCCCCTGTTTCCCAAAGGCCTTTCAAGAACCGCCCTACGCCGGGCCGCTCCCTTCCCTCAGCTAACTCGGGGACCCCGGGAAAGGCCTCCGGGCCTGACCCTTCTGATCCAGCAGGCTGAGGGCCCCAAAGAGCCACATGGACGGATAGAAGAGATGCTCTCAAGAGGAGCCAGACTCTCCCCAAGTTAGAACGCAGGCTCTGAGTATCCTCCGTTGGAGCCCTGGACTTGCCTTTGTCTTTCTAGTTAAAAGGTGCCTGCCTGCCTGACTGCCTGCCTGCCTACAGGAAAGTGCTGCCCTTGACCCTTGAAGGGAGGAGGTTGTATCGATTCACCCATATTCTGCCCCTGTCAGCCTTTCCATCATACGGATTTGTATGATGGAGGGTGAGGGTGGAGAAAAGGCTCCCTGTGCAACACAGATCTGAATTCAGCCTCTGGCCAGGGCTGGGGAGATTGGTCTGTGTGTGGAGTTGAGGAGTCCATTGAGGCCTGGATTAATGGGGTTGGGTTCAGTCTGCAGCCAGGGTTAGGGCCAGGATTAGAAGTCAGGGCAGGTGTCTTATCTTTGGGGCCTCCTATTCAAGAATGTCTAGTCATGCTCCCTGTCAGGAGCTGGGTTTAACTGGGATCCCTTCCAGAAGGCAGTGAAAAGTCCCTAGAGTTGGCCTCAGGGGGCTTGATGTCTAGTCTTAACTCTGACACCCATTTTCTGTGTGGCTGGCCTTAAAACAAGTCACTTTCCTTCTTTGATCTTCAGTTTCTTCATCTGAAAAATGGGATCAGTCTTAGTCTCTAAGGTTCCATCTAGTTCTGAGAATGTATTACTTTGGGTCTGTGGGAATGTACAAAAAGCTGTTCTACTGATCTCGTAGAGTTAAAAATAAGGCAATGTAAGGGAAAAGAGTGCAAAAAAAGACCAGAGGAAAATGAAATACTATTTTTCTTTTATTAAAAACATTATAGGGCTTCCCTGGTGGCGCAGTGGTTGAGAGTCCGCCTGCCGATGCAGAGGACGCGGGTTCGTGCCCCCGTCCGGGAAGATCCCACATGCCGCGGAGCGGCTGGGCCCCTGAGCCATGGCCGCTGGGCCTGTGCGTCCGGAGCCTGTGCTCCACAACGGGAGAGGCCACAACAGTGAGAGGCCCGCGTACCGCAAAAGAAAAAAAAAAAAATTATAAAAGTATCACATGCTCGTTGTAGAAATTTTAAAAATACAGGAAACTGTGAAGATCATAAAAAACATTTGTAATCCTACCACATAGCTTATCATCATTAACATTCCAGTCTTTGTATTTTACTATATATTTTAAATAAAGTGGAATCATGCTGTATATAATTGGTCTGTAACCTACATTTTTTATATAAAATGTATATTGTAATTTTCAATGTCATTAAATATGTTTTGAAAACATGATTTTTAAAGACTTCATAGTACTCCATTCAATGAATGTGCCATAATTTATTTACCCACTCTTTTTTTGGGTATTTAGATTGTTTATCTTTTTCCGTTATTATAAATATGATTTCTTATGAACGTCTTTTGCGCATATGTGATTTTATGAAAAACTGGATCAAGAGGTATGAGTATTAAAATGTTATGATTGGAACATACGCAAAGGTAAAATAGTTTAACAGACCCCCATGTACCCATCTCCTAGTTTCAATAATTATCAACTGATGGCCGATCTTTTTTCACCTACACCTTCACCTGTTTCTTCCTGCCAATGGATTATTTTGAAGCAAACCTTGTACATCGTGTAATTTTGATAGGTGTATATCATGTAATTTTGATAAGTGTATTTTTAATATTTTGACACACAGAACCAAATTGACCTATTAAAATATTTCACTAGTTTACACTCCTACCAGAATGTTCATACCAGCTTTATTCACAATAACCCAGTCAGTGCAACCTGGAAACAACCCAAATAACTATCACTGGGTAAATAATTTTTAATGGTATATTTATTACAATGAAATACCACTCAAAAATGCAAAGGAATAAACTCCGATACAGATAACAATGTGGATGAACCTCAAAAACATTTATGCTGAGTGAGAGAAACTAGACCAAAATACTACATACTGTATAATTTCATTATATGAAATTCTAGAAAATACAAACAAAACTGTAGTGACAGAAAGCAGGTCCATGGTTACCTGCGGAGAGACGTGGGGGAAGATATGGACTATTAAAAGCAAAGTTTTGGGGATGATGGATATGTTCTGTATCTTGATTGTGGCCGTGGTTTTATGGGTAGATATATATACCAAAACTCATTAAAGTGCACCATTTAAATGGACATTAATTGTAGCTAAAGTATCCCTCAATCAAGCTGATTTTTTAAACATGCTCCCCTAAACTCTTACCAACAGAGTATTATTTAAATATTATTAAAATAAATTAAAATGTATACATATATGTTTGTGAACTTGATGGGTAAAAAATTCTATGTCAGTATCTCAGTATTTGACGTTGCACTTCTTTAGCAATATTGACTATTTTTCCTACTTTATTGGCCATTAGTATTTCTTGATTTGCAAATTGCCAATTCATGTCCTTTGCCTAGTTTTCTAATGAGATGTTTGTCTTTTTCACGTGGATATGTAAGACTTCTTTATATATCAAAGATACTTAAACTTTGTCATATATTGTAAATACTCCCTACCGTCTAATTTTGCTTGTGGTGTTATTATTTTTTAAATACAGAAGTTTTACATTTTTACATAGCCAAATCTATATTTTCATGTCCTTTTTGTTTCTTCCTTTACCTTTATGTCTAGAAAGACTTCCCCTATTCTCAGGACCAGAGGACTACTCCCCTATTTTCTTCTAGGTTGCTTATGGTCTTATTGCTCACTGTTCTTTTCCACTCTGGAGCAGAGTGTATAAGTGCAAGCATTAGCTCTGGAGTCAGATGGAGCTGGGACCAAAATCAGCTCCACCCCTTACTTACTAGCCCTGTGACCAAGGGCATATTCATCTTCCTCCACTGTAAAGTGGGGATAATAATAGCTTCCAACTTACAGGGTGGTTTGCAGGATTAAATGAAATAATATATGTAAAGAATTTGTAGAGCAGTGAGGGTGCCATCTCTGGCTGGAAGGGTGGAAACGGGACTGGCATCCAGAGAGTCCTTAAGGAACCCCCATCCCAGGCTTAGGGGGAAGGGTAGGGAGTGGGGAGAGACAAAGATGGCAAGGGGAATATGTATAGCAAATTGACAGTGCTCAGGAAACATCAGCAACTGTATTTGGCCATTTTTTATTTTGAGTTGCTCAGTATTCAAGCACTCTGATGATTCGAAGCAAATCCCAAGACACACGAAGGCAGATATTCCCTTTCTCTATCCACCAGCAGCTTGGTAGCAGGGATGTGGCCCAGGGTCTGCCAGTCAGATGCCCTCTCTCCCTCTGGACTTTGGAACTTGAGTGGTACAGCACTGCAGTGGAGAAAATCAATTATTCCTGGAGATCTCAGCAGCCAGACATCCAGAAGAGCAGCAGTTAAGTCTCTGGAGGGGACCATGCAGTCACAGCATCCTGAGCAAGCCCCTCCTGTGGCATGATCCTGACTGTGCCTGCCTCCCCTGCTTCCTACCCTTTTCCTGAGGCTGGTTCTTTAACATAGTCACGGTCACAGTGAGATCCCCAATAGCCTCCCAACAAACTCCTTTCCTGCTTCAGTTAGTTCGAATTAGATTCTGTGGTTTGCAACCAAGAACCTGACTCATCAGGCTACTATGATTTAACTATGGAATTTACATTGGCAGATGGCATGAGGTGCTAACTTTTTTCCCCCCAATAATCAGATATCCACAAACCATTTGTTAAATAATCCACTCTCTTCCCACTGACTTGAAATGCGTGACATTTTCCACCGAATGAGCTCTTCTTGCTCTTGGGACTGTCCCATTGACTAGAATTCCTTGTCTCTCCTAGAACACCAGAAGGTTTTTCATGCTCTTCTCCCCAAGGGAAGTCTCCTGTTCTAGAACCCCAGACTGCCTGCTTCATACTGAACACTCTGGATATCTAAGGACTTCTCTCTCTTTAAGCTGGAGGATTGCATTAAGAAACATGTCTGCTGACTTTAGGTCTCCCCATAGCAAGACATCTATTTGATGATTCCAGCCCCCATTTGGAGAAACTCAGAGGGGTTAGAAGTGCTTACCTAATGAAAAAAGAAATGCCCCAAGACAAGCACCCACTCCCACTCCACCCACCTCACTGGTTCCTTATTCTGTGTAATTCTCATCTGTGGCAACACTCAGGAGAGAGGAGGACCTACTAAGCTTCCTCCAGACACAGGAGCTTGATCTATAGCCCTCCTGAGACCTGCCAGAGGCTACAGTGCTTGCCTCCTGGTCTGTTTTCTTGGTGACATCAAAACTGAGGTTGTTGGGAGTTCCCTGGTGGCCTAGTGTTTGGGATTCTGGGCTTTCACTGCTGTGGCCCGGGTTCGATCCCTGGTCAGAGAACTGAGGTCCTGCAAGCCGCGAGGTGTGGCCACAAAAAACATAAACGAAAACAAAAACACTGAAGCTGAGGTTGTAGAGCAGTGGAGGTGCCGTCTCTGGCTGGAAGGGTGGAAATGGAGTTGGCATCCAGAGAGTCCTTAAGGAACTCGCAGCCCAAGCTTAAGGGGCAGGCTAGGGAGTGGGGAGAGGCAAAGGTGGTGACGGGGAGGAGGAGAGGGTCCTCTGAGGCAGGGACTGTGTTGAGTTACAACATGGTACCACCAGGCCTGAGAATGTCTGGCTGCCAATGAGTGTATGGAAAGGCAGACACTTGTGGAAATGCCCAAGTGAAAGGACCAATCCATGTCACAGAAAATAACTAGATCTGAACGTGGCGGGTGGGAAACAGGTGGTTCCATAATTGTCTTCAGCAAAGACATGGTATTGCCGGGCTGGTCATGGGTAAAGGATAAAGGAGACAGTAGGACTGGGAGCTTTCATCTATTTTATTTGTTTATTTTCTATTTCCCAGCTTTATTGAGAAATAATTGACATATAACCTGGGAACTTTTAAAAAGCAACAGGAATCGACACAAGGGGCTATTACGTGGCCACTAAAATGATGTTTACAAGGATCTTTTTAATAACATGAGGAAATTCTTATTATAATTTTAAGTAAAAATAAAAAAGGCAAGCTATAAAATGGTATAATATTGAGTTGAATCACAAACTGTATGGAAAAACTATGCATTTTTGAAAAGACTGGAAGGAAATGCACCAAAATATTAACCGCAGTTGATTGTCTCTGGATGGTAGTTATTAACAATACTAGGTACAGGCAAACTATCAAAGACCTATTAAGTATCAGGTCTGTGCTTGGCATTTTACTTAGATAAATTATCACATGTCTTTGCACAACACCCCTGTGAGGCAATTACTCCCACTTTACAGGTGAGAAAATTAAGTGTCCCAGAGGCTAACTAGCTAAAATCCACACAGCTCAGAAGTGGCATAATTAAAAATTATTGATTAAAAATTATGTTTCTGCTTTTTTCTATTTTCCAAGTTTTTGACAATGAACATGTGCTTTCTATCTTTTCCCAACTGTCCCTTTCTTCAACTAATTAGTCCTTCTTGGATTACGAACAAAGGGAAACATTCTCTCCCATTCCTCAGAATTTGTGATCTCTTTCTCAGTAGAGCAGTAGTTCCTGGTGGGGAGGGACTCAGTCCCCAGTCCTGAACACAGAGTGGCACACAGTGATGCTGAATAGATGTTTGTGGAATAACAGACTGAATGAAGGAATAAATGAGTAACAGTCATAAAAAGTTCATTGTGGTGATGTTAATACCATGTGTCTACAAGGTGTTTGGGGAAGAGACAGCCCTTTCACCAGAATGTTGAGAAGGGTACCTTTAGGGCTACACACCTTCCTGTGAGACTTGGGTCCCCTTGCCCTGAGCAACCCAGCTAGTCATATCTCAAGTGATATCCCTAATCTTGGGGACTCCATGTACTGGGCCTGCCACCCAAGGCTTGTAGCTACCATGTCCTTCTTTCCACTAAAATACCCCTGTGTTTGTCAGGCCCCAGCTCCTGGCGGGCTGGAGCTGGGAGGGGGGTCTAACTAAGGTCAGGGAGATGCTGGAATTTCAGAGCATCCTGGAAGGCCCTGAGGATAACAGGGAGTTGATGGTATTTTGCAAACTAAAAAAGATGAAAGATAAAGGAATTCACATGATTAATATGTCAATATGAAAGGCCTGGGATAGCCAAGGAACACCTGACCTGCTCACAGGGACCTGGAATCTGGATTTGGAATCCCTAGCCAGTGACCCCATGGTGAGGCCAAGCAGGCAGTGAGAGGGGAGGGCAGGACCAAGGCAAACCTCTCTGTGCCCCTGGCCCAGACTCATCAGTGGGTGGTCGCCTCCTACCTAGCCCTGTGGGGCAGGGGGACAGGGGACAGGACACTGACTTTATTTCCTCCTAGCCCGTGCTTCCCCAATGGAAAAAGTGGGAAAAGCGGGCTGAGGAAAGTTTTCATTGAGCTGGTAGCACTTTGTAAAATTATAGCCAATTCCCAGTAATCAGCATGAACAAGGGGCCAGCAGTAGGGCCTGCAATTAGATCAAGAAAAATAGCAATGCTTACAATCCAATTTGTTTTAAAACGGCCGATTTACCTTTATAATTATGAGCCAGCGCAGGTTCCTGCTAGAAGGAGCTAGCGTGTGCTCCGGCCCTTCTGCTCAGAGTAATCCCTCCGCCCGCACCTACATCCCCCAGACTCCAGAGCTCGCCTCAGCCTTCAGGGCCACGCTCCTCCAAGAAGCCTTACAGTTCCCCGGTCATTTCTCCTTCTTTCACACTCCCTCTAGCTCTTTCCTAGGGCTGGGTAGAGCCCTTTCACAGCCACCTCTGACTGTCCGACTGTGACCGCCTCTCCTAGAGCGGAAGCTCCCAGAAGGGAGGTCACAGACTTTCAGCTGTGCTGTCCGTCTCAGCAGCCCCCGGACCCAGCACAGTGGACTCCTCACCCAAACCTTGTCTCTTGCTGCCCAATGGACAACAGTGTCTACCCCGCGGGGTCCCAATTCCCAGTGGACTTGCAGGGACGGGGGTAGCTCTAAGGTCTGGAGGATTCCGGATTCCCACGGCCCTGGGGAAGCCCCCCCCCCCTGCGGATAACAGGGAGTTGCCCTTATTCTGCAAGCGAGAAAGGAGTATTTACCAGGCCCAATTACAGCTGATTTTGTCGTTCCAGGAATGGGGAAGCGTCAAGCCTAGCTGCAGGGACAGAATGAGACAGCGAGGGCAATAAAGGGCTCCTTCCGCGGGAGGACCGGCTCTCCGGCCCTCATTGGCTCACTGGTCTCCCCAAGTGGGAGACCTGAGAGTTGAGGCTGGGGAGGAGAGGGAAAGGGAGGCGGAGGCCCAGGGCCGCGCTGCCCTCCCTCCGGCTCCTCCTTCTCTCGCGGGCCCCGCCGGCCTCCCTCTTGGGCTCTTTGTCTGTCGGTCGGTCTGTCTGTCCGCTCTCTCTCGCACTGGCTCTCCTGCTCTCGCTCTCGCTCTCTCTCTCTCCGCCCCCGCTCGGTTCACGTGACCGACTGCTCTCAACGGCTCCGATCACCTCTTCCTGAGGCAGCACCTTTCGGTTGGTAACAGGAGACACTCGGGTGTTGGGGGCAGGATGGGTTTCCTTCCTCCGTTTTTTCCTCCTCGCCTTCTCGGGCAGCTCCGGCCGCTCCTCTCGGCTCGGCCTCCGGCCCCTCCACCCCTCCAGCCTCTCCCAGCCCCCATAGTGCTCGCTCCCTCTCCTCTCCCTCCCCTCTCCCCCCCACCCCTCGCCCAGGCCTCCCTCCTTCCCCGATGCCAGCCCTCTTTGGGGAGGGGGCTTCTGCGCGGGGGACAGACAAAAGGGCTCGGACTGACTCCGGGGGCACCCCTCTGCAGCTCCCCACCACGTGGCCCCTCTCTCTGCGGGCGGCGTGCAGCTCCCCCGTCCCCTCCCCAGCCAGAGGTCTGGGGAGTTAGGGCCCCCGAGGCATCATCCTTTTCCCGTTCGCGCCAATCGCTCTGCCGCGGGTGCTGAGCCTCCGGGCGCCTCGAACATCAAGGAATGCACCGGGCGCCGGTGGGGGGAGACGCTCCGAGGACCGAGGCAACGCTCTCGGTTCCCAGGCTGGGGAACCGCCAGCCTAACTGGGGAGACTAGAACCCCGCCGTCGGAAGCCTCCTGGTCCTGTGGGGCTGGATGACAAGGTCTCCAACCTCAGGGGGCCAGAGTCTGATGAGAGACACTCAGTCTCCCTCTCTTTTGCAGTACAAACTCAATGAAAAAAAAGGATGAATCCGAAAGTGCCCTGCAAAAGCAGAGCTGGACCTACATATTCGTGAACTTCTGGCAGAACCAGATTGTGTTTCCCTGCCCATCTTGGCCAGCACTTAGCGAACTGCCGCCCCCTGGCCTACCAACCCCCGCCTCCAAAATTTGGAATTAAAAGTGAACTCTCTCATTCCATACCAGGGTAAATTTTTAAACAAAGGCCATTTAGAGATGGAAGTTATCAAGTAAATCAGGCAAACCATTTTCAAGGCTGCTTCACTGTAAAACCACACTTAGCTGGTGCCTAGAGCCATGGTACTAGCCTGGCCCTAGATACCATGGGCATGTGTTTTAGAGCTTATGGAGGGACAGTTTCCCTGAGCGCCGCCCGCCGCCCCCCCGCCCCCCCCCCCCCGTGCTGACCACAACTTAAAACCATTTTAGTCAATAAAGCTAAATCCCCTCAAGGGATACTGCCTGTGGCCAAAGCCACCCTTGCCGCACCTTAGGCATATCCCGAGCCAATCCTGATAACAATTACCCAAATGCTGGGAGGGGAGGGGTGCCGGAAGGAATTCCATCTCTCCAGGATCTTAGGGAGGGACTTGAGCTGAGAAATGCCCCAGGTTTGATAGGTAACAGGTAACACAATACTTAACTTGTAATTGTGAAGCAATTATACTCCAATAAAGATGTATAAAAATAAAACTTATTAAGAAAGGTCACCACAGCTACAACTTATTGAGCACGTAAGAAAGTGCCAAGTACCTAGTACACATCATATTTAATCCAATAACAGTCTTATGTGGTAGGTACTATTATTATCCCGGTTTAACAGATAAGGAAACTATGGCTCAGAGAAGGTAACTTGAAGAGGTCACACAGCTGGTTAGTGGCAGAGCTGGGTTTGGAATCCAGGTCTGGCCAACGCCCAAGTCCAGGCCCTCAACCACTCACTACACTATCTCGCCTCTTTCCCACAGCGAGTGATTCTAAAACTCTCCCAGAAGGAATAGGGACAATCATGGGCCAGGGAACAATCTTGCTGGAAACTGGCCGGCTACCAAAATGTGGGGGGTCAACAGCGGCCCTGGGTTACCCCACTGGCATTGTAAATGCCACAGACTCCCAAATGAAAGTCCAGACTCCTAGATTCCGAACCTAGAATCCAAAGAACGCGTCCTGTCTGCCCATCCCCACAGAAATCATCCCACTTCCGGTTTCTGCTTTTCTGGTAGTGGGGAGATTTGCAGGCTACCAGGACTTCAGTGAGCTTCTTGGAGTCAGTGTTATGGGGGGTGGGGGTGGGCATGATAATGGACCCCCACTGCCCTACCCCCAGTCCTCCCTGGAGGGAGGACAAATAGGCCCATTGATTTGAAACTCTCCCAGAGGGCATTAGAGTAATGACTCTGGACTGTGTGATGCCTACACCCCCTTTGACCTCCCTACTGACCCCTGCCCTGGGAGGTTCCAAAGGCCACAAATCTCGGTTGCTTGTGGGCCATGTGGTTTGTGGCTGTTTGTAGTTTTGGAAGGGAGGGGGAAACTACGGGGGTAGGGGACACTGCTTCTCACTGTGCCTGGCTTCCCGAGAGAACTAGCAAGGGGCGGGCAGGGCCCCTTCCAAACCCTGCCAAGACACACTGCAACTACTGATACGGGCTCCATCATTTATTTTTGAAAGCAGCAGGGCTCTTGGCTCATTTGCATAAATGTTTGCACTGCCTGCTATATTTTGGTTCGGGAGAAGGGCACCAGAGTACAGAACATACATAACAGATTTGTAACTGGGCAGCTCGAGCCTGCCCCTGGCTAGGTGAGCTAGCCAGCCAGCCAGCCCAAGACGGCCCCTCCGCCCACCCCACCCCCCGCACCCCGTCTACTTTTGAAAGCCCCTCTAACTGCAGAGTCCAGCACCAGGGATATGTGGCAATAGAAAGATCTTGCACCTAAAGGGGTACTTCTAAGCCGGGTGTGTAGGTGGATGGGTAGATAAGAGAGCATTTAAAAGAAAAATATTTATTTATTTATTTATTTATTTATTTATTTATTTGGTTGTGCCGGGGTCTTAGTTATGGGATAAGAGAGCATTTCGACTTGAAAAGGGCTGGGAGTTTGGACTCCTGATTTCCATTGTTCAAAAAAGAAACATTTACTGAGTGACTTCTATGTGCCAGGCATTTTATTAGGCACTGAGGTCACATAATAAATATCAAGACCCTGTCTCCATCATTGAGGCACTCACAGTCCAGCAGCACATGGGTGACAGAAACGTGATTTTAAAAAACAAAACCCTAAGTGCGTTGTGCCATCAGAGAGAGGATAAGAGAGGATTGCTAAGGTAGCACCCAGCTAGTGGGAGGCATGGAGTCTGGAGAGACTTGGTGGGGGATGTGACTGCTTCATCTGAGTCTTAAACATCAACCCCTGCCCCCCATCTCCAAGGTGTGTTTTAACCTCTATTACTAATTCCCTGTGTGAGCTCGGCAAACGTCCAAGCTCTCTGGGCTGCCTCCGTTTCTTCATCTTCAAAATGGGAGCAATAATCTGTGAAGTGGGCCCCTGTGTGCCCTACCTCCCACCCTGCTTGGTCCTATATCCAACCTCGACCCCAGGTCCAGAGCATAACTACCAGTTTCATCGCGATGCCACGCAAACATGTGGCGAAGCCGGAGAGTGGGGACTATAGAGAGGTGATGGGAGTGGGAGATGCGGTGGCGTTCAGGGGGTGTGGCCCCAAAGGAAGGTGCGGGTCGGGGGGGCGGGTGGTGGTGGTTAATCTCCTCGTTACGCAGTTAACTATCTTTCCCCGGTCACTTCCCCGGCGCCTTGAAGCGGGAACTAAGTAGCAGCATCGGGGAGGAGAGTGGGGCTGCTGGCGAGAAGGCACCTCAGGATAGCAGTCGAGCGTCGTCTGCTTCAGGCCCCCCACTCCATGCCGTCTATCTTGAGGACGGAAGCACTGAGGGCAGGGTTGTCCTTTCCTACCTTCACCCCTCCGCGACTGGGATCACCTTAGTTTCTCTCTGGAGTCGGGCATTTGCCCACACTGTTTTCTTTTAATCCTAAATCTGGCCCACCTTTGGGGAGGGGGGAATCACCCGTTCCGTTAAGTTTCCCCCTCGCAGAGTAAAGAAGGACTTCCTTTAACTCGTCCTAAACGACCCCCCTAGGGCTTCAGGGGGGCGCGAGAGCCGGGGGCCGGGCCGGGGCCGAGCCGGCTGCGCTGCCCCTCCAGGATTTCCTGCTCTCGGCGCGGCGAGGTCGGCTCGAACTTCAGCCTCCGAAGCAGGCGACTCGGCTTCCCTTTAAAATGCAGAAACTGCCGGCCCACACCCCCGCCCCTCCGGCCACCTCCTCCCCTTCCCCCTCCGCCCCCGCCCCGGCTTAAGCTCCTCCCAGAGCCCTGGGCGCGGGGGCCTCCCTGCCACCTGCCCGCTGCCCATCCCACATGCAAAGCGTGACCGCCGGGGAAGGAAGGCGAGCGCGCGCCCACACCGGCCCTGCGCCGCGGCGACAGCGACAGCGAGCAGCTCGCCTACTCCGTCCGTCTGCGCTTACCCAGCATGCACTTCCAGGCCCCGAGCTATCTCGGAGCTGCAGCCCCAGGGTCAGAGCGGCCGGAAGAAACAGGAAGTTTGGGACGGTCCTAGTCGTGGGGCCGGGAGTCCTAAACGGCAGGCCCTTCGCTCAGCTCTGCCGCTCCCTTCCCCCGCCCCCTCCCTCTGGCGGACTTCCCTGGGGTCCGTTTCGGGGGCTGGCCCGAACTCCAAAAATCCAGATGTGTTTGGGGGTCATTCAAGGCGCACTCCCAGGGTTCCCTTCGCCGTAGCATCTCCGGGCGTTAGGGATCTAGGGGTGGGAGGGGGAGGGAGTGCTCCCGCCCTGCGGGTGGGTGGGCGGTGGTAGGCCCCGAGGGTGGTTTGTCTTCTGCCCGCGGAGAGGGAGAAGGACGCTAGGTGGGGTGGAGGTTGAGGGCTGGAGGTTAGCCTCCCACAGCTATCTCTTGGGCAGGTAGGACAGAGGTTGGAACCTGGCGTCGAGTCCAGAGTTACTGTCTCCACCTAATCTGTCTCTGCACCGACAGTTACTGTCTCTGCCAGTTAGCTTCGCTCTAATCTGCCCTCTGCACCGACTACGGCTACCCCATCAGCAACCATCGCCCTAGCGTGCACTGCTGTTAACCAGGGCCGCCGGGGCAAGGGAGACAGGATGCCTAACGCAGCCACGTTCCTCGGGCAGAAAACTCAAAGGGCACGCCCTGTTGAAGGTGCTCTCCATCCACACACCCCTTTGGCCAGGTAAGAAGGACTGGAGTCTCAGTTCCCTTGGCCTCCCTCTCAGTCTCCATCCCTCCAACACCAGGCAACCTCACTCAACTATCTGCAACTATGGCTCTCCCTGGCCTAGACCTGAGAGGGGTAGGGGTCACGGTGGATGCCAGTGGGTGGTGCTGATCCTAGCATGCCACTTGGCCAATCCTTTTACGGTTGTGCAGACATGCCCTTTGTGTGGAGGTGCTGGTTCTCTTCTCATAGCCTTATACTCCCAGCCGGGAACTTCTCACTCCCAGCTCACTAGGAGTTTCTAGGTTCTCCTGGTTACCTAGACCTAGTGTGCAGCTTCCTAGATTTCCTGAGAAGAAGGCTGGTTAGGAGAACAAGGATGAATATTTTGGAAGTAGGAAAGTGAAGGTGAAAGCTCATTGGCTGTGGAATGATTGTGAGACTGTCACTGCAGTTTTTGTCCCAGACACCTCCAGGTGGAATTAATTGGCCTTTCCTCTGGGCTCCCATAGCAGAGGATTTATACCTCTATTATCACATTGTATTGTAATTATTTGTTTACATGTTTCTCCCCCTTGCTAGAGGTGAGTTCCTGGAGGGCAGAAACTATGTCTTATTTATCTCAGCAGCTCTCCCACACAGATCCAGGCTCACAAAAGGGCTGTTGAATAAATGAATCAGAAATGGAAGGGATTCAGTTAGATGACCTCCAGGATCTCGTTCAGCTCGAATATTCTGTGATGCAATTTAAACACACACCCATAGTTGCACTCACATACATGTAAACACACAGCAAATAGACGAACACCATCATGCCACAGTCCGGGTGGAAAGCGAACAGACGTTACATGATGCCAAGTAACTGGCCTTTTGAAAGTTGAATCTTTAAACCTAAGCATCTGAAGTGTCGACAACCAACGTCACAACTGGTTTGGCTGATTTTTAAAAAATAAATTTATTTATTTATTTTTGGCTGCGTTGGGTCTTCGTTGCTGCACGTGGGCTTTCTCTAGTTGCGGTGAGCGGGGGCTACTCTTCGTTGTGGCGCGCAGGCTTCTCATTGCGGTGGCTTCTCTTGTTGCGGAGCATGGGCTCTAGGCGTGCAGGCTTCAGTAGTTGTGGCACGCGGGCTCAGTACTTGTGGCTCACGGGCTCTAGAGCGCAGGCTGAGTGGTTGTGGTGCACGGGCTTAGTTGCTCTGCGGCATGTGGGATCTTCCTGGACCAGGG
>RJWK010039887.1:0-20198 GCA_004363435.1 Platanista minor | reverse complement strand
GAGTGCCACGTGGTCTGGAGTGTGGCCGTGGCCACGCCATGAAGGGCCCAGAAAACTGCGGAAATACCCGTGTCCATCTCCTGAGGGCAGTGGGAAGCCATTGCAGGGTTTTGAGCAGTCAGTGGGGAGACTTGATCTTTTAGGGCTCAAGCAAGGGAGTGTGGCCTGTGGAACAGTCCGGGCCAGGTCCGGGGAGGCCACAGCCACGGAATGGGCTGCTCCTTTGTCCTAAGCAAGGTCTGTGTTGGAGAAGCCACTCCAGGCTTCACCTTGACGGTTCTGTAAGGGCAAGTCCTGCTCTAGCTTGTGACACGGTTAGAAACCACAGCTGTGGCTTAGATAACATAGGAAATGCCTCATTTGCCTAGCACCTTGGAGTGGTGAGCCGTTCCTGGGGTGTGTAGATGTGTGTGTGTGGCGTGTGTGCTCTGTGCACGCACATGCGTGTGGCGTGTGTGGCATGTGCCTGCCCTCAAGTCCTTCCTCCCTTGCACCTGTGGTCCATGGCCGTGTCCTGGCTTCTATGTGGCCCAGCCAGCAGGGCATCCCCATCGTGCTTCATGGCTGGTCCTGGCAGGTCCCATCACCTCCGTGTTCTGTCTCTCTCCCACCTCCGTCAACAGCCCCGGCCCAGGTGGGCTCTCCACCTCTGGGGTGAATCCGCGAGCAGGTCGTGGCCATGGTGGGCCTGTGACCGGCACTGAGAGGGCCTTAGCTGGGAGGGGACCTGGGCCTTTGTCATTTCCCGGCTGTGTACCTCAGCTTCCCCACCCTTCCCTCTGAGGGCGGTGCCGGGGGCCCCAGGTCCTGCCTAGGGGGCTGGGAGTACCCCGTTGCGGCAGCCCCGTCGGGGTGGCCCTCACCCTTCTCCTCCCTGTTGTCCAGGACTTGCGGTGGGCCTGGACCCCCAGGGCTATGGAAACCCGGACTTCTGCTGGCTGTCCCTTCGTGACACCCTGATCTGGAGCTTTGCGGGGCCCATCGGAACCGTGATAGTCGTGAGTGCCAGGGGTTTCTCAGAACCCCTGATTATCAGGGACGTGGGAGGCCGGGTGCCCCTTGGGTACGTTGGCTTGAAGGGTGTTTGGGGCCAATGGGTTACCAGCTCCACTGAGCATCTGGGCAGACAGGAAGGGCTGACCTCACAGTGATAAAGCCTTGTCCTCAGACCCGTGGATTCTGGGATTTGGTCCAGGTCCACGTCCACTGTGACGTCGGACACCATCCACCCCCAGCGGGCTCCTGGGCTCCGAGGCCTCATCTCAGGGGGCACCTCCCGAGATGTGGGCTGAAGACCCTCAGAAGCCTTTGGCTTTTGAAGGTGTCTAGTGACAGTACAGTGGAGCGGCCACTGGACTTCGGGTTTCTCTGTTTGTTTGGTTTTTTTTTAGGTCAACACAGTCATTTTTGTCCTGTCTGCAAAGGTTTCCTGCCAAAGGAAGCGCCATTATTATGAGAGAAAACGGGTCGTGTAAGTTGGTGCTAAACCCGGCCGGTGGGTGGGACCTGACATGGAGCCAGCCCCACCCGAGACCCCTGCCTGTCTGGTTTACATGCCAGGCAGAGCCCCATGAAAGTGCCCGTCACCGAGCCGGTCAGCTGCTGGCTTTCCGGGCCGGTCCAGGGCGTCATGGCAGCCACGTCAGTGGGGAATCAACAGGCCGCAGTGGGGAGAGGCCAGCCGTGTCTGGACGTGTGTGGGCTGTGCCGAGCAGAGTCTGGATCTCTCAGGGGAGAGTTGGACATCGTGGAGGAAAGCGAAAGAGGCTGACCACAGGGGGACTGGGGCAGGTGGCCGGCCGGAATGGCAGCCTGGACCAGGGAGGGAGAGATGTTTAGGATGTAGGAGGATGTTTAGGATGTAGGGTTTGTGGTGGAGTCACTGAGGGGAGAGGGGGTAGCAGTGACGCCTGGGTGTCCTCACCTGGACCGGCAGGAGGAGGGGGATGGTGACAGCCGGGTCAGGGGAGGTGCCAGGGTGCCTGGACACTCCCTGGAATCAGACAGGGTGGGGGTGGGGGGATGGAACTTTCTGGATTGGTGGTGACAGTGATGCTGGCACCACAGGAGTGGAGGAGCTCGCCCAGCGAGAGGGTGCAGCACAGGAAGATGGGGCCCAACAGAGAGGGAGCCTCCCATGTGTTCAGGTTGGGAGAGAGCAGGGGACCCACAGAAAAGCCTTACGGGAGGCAGGCAGGGCAGCTGCGGGAGAGCTCGGCATGAGTCCAGGAGCCACGAAAGGGTCAGGGGAGGGGAGGACAAGGGTGTCCACTGGGCCGGGTGACCCGAGCTGGGGGGCCAGGGAAGGGAGGATGTGTGAGGAGGGGCTGAGGGGCCGCAGGAAGTGCCGGTCCGCCCGGCCCGCAGGAGAGCAGCGTCTGCAAAGGCCACGGAGGAGCAGAGACCGCGGGCAGGGGACGCGGCTTCGGGGTCCGTCCTGCTCCACCGTCCTCCGCTTCCTCCCCACCCCAGACCTACCTGTCCCAGCCCTCGCCTCACGTTAGCACACGCAGTTCCCTCCAGCACCCCACGACCCCACCAGGGATGCAAGTCGCCGTCCACTCCCCTTCAGCTGGGGAGACCGAGGCAGAGAGCAGGAAGCCCTTGCTAGGAGCCTGCACAGGGGGCCTGACACCTCGCCACGCACCTCCTCTGGGTCCACGTACCTTCCGGGCCGTGCACCAGGCTTCCCGGAGTCGCTGTGGGTGCAGCCCGTGTACCAGTCTTGGCTCCTAGTTTCCTATTTACCTGTTTGCTTTTTAACTGCTTGCCTGCTCCCCACTAAGCTGTCTTTTCCCGTGTGAACCAGGCGCTGCCTCATGGTAGATGCTTCGAAAGGGTGTGGGAAGGAAAGAGGGTGGGGGCTGGACGGGCGGGCAGGTGGAAGAGGAGGAGGGGCGAGTACGGTGCGGCCACACCCCTGTCCCGCCCCCCAGTTCCCTTGTGAGGACGGCCTTCTTCCTGCTGCTGCTCATCAGCGCCACCTGGCTCCTGGGGCTGCTGGCCGTGAACAGCGACGCGCTCGCCTTCCGCTACCTCTTCGCCGTCTTCGGCTGCTTACAGGTGGGCGGCTGTCAGAGTGACCTGGCGGGGCCCAGGGGTCACCTGTGCTGCTTCCTGTCTGAAATGCCCCAACCCCGAGTGGCCCCGAGAGGGTCCCCGGGGAGATCCTTGACCTGGCGTCCGGGCTGTGTTCTCGCTCTCTGGACACACGGCGCTGCACCGTGGCTGTCCTTCCGGTGTCGGCGCAGTTTGTTAGGGGTTATGGTGAAGCCTCGTGGTCCCGCCACCGAAAAAAAGGCACCTGTTGCTCCAAAGGCAGCTCTGCCCCGAGCCCTCCCAGGGACCCCCATTCCATGGCCTCCCGTGTGTCTGTCAGGACGCAGTCCTCTGCTCAGCCAGTGCGGGGCCTCACCCCCTCCCCGGCAGGCATAAATCCCACTGTGTCCCCAGGAGGGTGCTGGCCATTTGCTGTCCACACCGTGCACCCTGATTAATGATGCAACATTGGGGACCCAGATGGCCTGGGGGCTGGGGCCTGGGAGGGGGTCCTCCAGGCACCGGGCGTGCTGGCTGCCCTGACCCGGCCCCCGACCTGGAGAAATTGGAAGCCCCCGGGGCAGGGAGGCCGGGCGTGGGCCATGGTGGGCGTCTGCACGGCCGCGGCGGCCAGGTCTGCTCTGGGCACCGTCAGCTCTACGTGGCTGAGCTATGCTCCGTGCATCCTCCGGGCAGGCAGGTGGGCAGTGAGGCAGCGGCAGGGCCCTGGCTTCTCTACGGGGGCCAAGCCCGGTGCTGACCTGCCCCCTCCTCTGCAGGGCCTCGCCGTCCTCTTGCTCCACTGCGTGTTCAACAGAGAAGTCCGGAAACATCTAAAGGGCATGCTCGCCGGGAAGAAGCCATACCCCGACGACTCAGCCACCACGAGGGCCACCCTGCTAACGGTAGGAGGCTCCTGGGGACGCCAGGGCCTGGACCAGCACCAGACACAGCCCCTTGGCCTCGCGTCCCCCACAGAAGGGGACATCACAGACCCGTCCCCGGAGCGTGGCATCCAGCCTTCCCTGCAGCCCTGGGAGCGAGCCGAGTCGACAGGGTGGGTGGGGTCTGTCCCGCTCACAGCCTCTCTTCCCCCCGCGGCCGGCGGGGATCCTAGCCAGAAGCAGGGGCAGTGGGAGCTGCCGCCGGGCCGCTGTGCTCTGTGCCCGGCAGGGGCACGGTCAGGGTGCTGCGCAGGGTCTTGTGGTGGGGACCGAGCCACCATCTGCGCCCTGGTGGCCTCTGCTCGGCCGATAACCAGCCCCCTCCCCCCAGCGCTCCCTCAACTGCAACAACACGAACGGCGAGGAGCCCGACGTGTTCCGCACGGCCCTGGGCGAGTCCACCGCCTCGCTGGACAGCACCATCAGGTCAGGCCGGGCCGGCGCCCCTGCTGTGGCCGTGGGGGGGCAGCTCTCCGAGCAAACGTGGACTTTGCCGCCTCCGCCCCGAGTTATGTGCCCTGCTGTTTGAGTCCACGTGTGTTTACCCGTGTGCTCCGGGAGTCTCGTGGCAGAGAACCTTCCAGAGCCCGGTGTGGCTGCCCTGGCACACGCAGAAGGCACTGGGTGATGGCGGGGGGCCGGTCATGCGTCCCCCAGAGCAACGATGCTGAACCCACCCACCTCTACCTTGTCCAGGGACAAAGGGGGCCAGAAGCTCAGCGTGTCCTCTGGGCTGGTGCGGGGCGGCCACGGGGAGCCAGACGCGTCCTTTGTCCCCAGGAGCACCAAGAAGCCCCATGGTACGTGTCCTCTGGGGCGCGGTCTCCCATTAGTCTGCGCGTCTCCCTCCTGGGGGGCCGTGGCAAGAGCTTCCTGCTGGGTCTCGGCTGCCCCATGGCCCGCTCGGTCACCGGAGAACGTACAGCCTTGAAGAGGTGGCCACCGCACACTGGGAGGGTCAGCGGGCACCCAGTGTCCTCCTGTGCCCGGCCCCAGGTGGCTCCGCTCTGCCCTTGGCAGGAAGCCCCCCGGCCCCTGCCTGAGCCCTGTCCCTCCCGCCCGCCCTGCAGGCCACGACTCGGACTCGGACAGCGAGCTGTCCCTGGATGAGCAGAGCAGCTCTTACGCTTCCTCACGTTCCTCCGACAGTGAGGATGACGGGGTCGCGGCTGAGGACAGATGGGACCCGGCCCAGGGCCCCGTGCACAGCACCCCCAAAGGTGAGTGAGCCCGCTGGCTGCAGAGAGGCCCTCAGCCGTGGCTGCCTGCCCCTGGGATGGGGCTGCGGCGGCAGGAAGCATAGCCCCCTGCTCACCATCCGCAGAGCACAGGTGAGGTCTCGGGGGTCTCTGTGGGACCCTCACGGCCAGGACTCCGCGAAGCTGACCCCACTGCTGCAGGGAGCACGAGGCTCCCGGGTGTGGGGATGTGTGTTGGAGGGGGGGGGTTTGAGGCTGGGATCCCACCCCGGGACCTTCCCTCTCTAAGCCTCGGTGTCCCCACCTGGACGGCGCGGCCCTGCCAGGTCTGCGGGTCGGGGACTGTGGGTCAGCGCCCCTCGGGACATGCTCCCACTGAGCCGAGCAGGCAGCCGCCCTGCATGTTGAGGGTCCGTCTTGTGCCTCAGTGGACGCTGCGGCCGACCACGTCCCAGCCGGCTGGCCTGACGAGAGCCTGGCCGGGAGCGACAGTGAGGGGCCGGGCGAGCAGCCCCGCCTGAAGGTGGAGACGAAGGTCAGCGTGGAGCTGCACCTGGACGAGCAGGGCAACCACTGCAGCGAGCGCATCCCGGCCCAGGAGAGTGGGGGCCCCAGGCCCGCGGCTGTACCACCCAGCCAGCCCCCCGAGCAAAGAAAAGGTGCCGAGGGCCCGCTGTCCCCAGAGCTGGGGGCCGGGAAGTCCCTGGTCCTGGGGGAGGCAGGCCCAGGCACGGGGTTCGGGGCTGGGGTCCGTGGGGCATGGGGGTGGTGCTTGGCGGGGCGGGGGTGAGACCCGAGGGGAGAGCAGTGGCCGAGAGCTCAGCTCTGCATGACGGTCCCTCCCCGAGTCCACTGTATCCAGCGGAGGCAGCCTGATCGTGACCTTCTCGATCCCCCCCGCCCCGCCCCACCCCCCCAGGCATCTTGAAAAACAAAGTCACCTACCCGCCACCACTGACGGAGAAGATGCTGAAGTCGCGGCTGCGAGAGAAGCTGACTGAGCGTGAGCAGAGCCCCGCGTCCTCGCGGCCGTCCTCCCTGGCCTCCAGCGACGGCGTCCGCGCCCCCGACGGCACCATCCCCGCCAAGACGCTGCACCGGGAGCCAGGGCGCGAGCACCTCAATGGGGTGGCCATGAACGTGCGGGCCGGGAGCGCCCAGGCCCACGGCTCCGGCTCCGAGTGAGTAGCCTGGGTTGTGGCAGGAGGGACGGCGGGGGTGGGGGGGGGGCCCCAACCAGCCTCCCCGTGGTCTCCCGTCTGGAGGACAGGCCCCCCGAGCACAGAGGCGTGCCCAGGCAGAGGCCCGGGGGCTGCGGTGGGCTTCTACCCGGGAGAGGGCCCCTGCTCGGGATCAGGAGGCCGGAGGTGGTGGAGCAGACTCCTGTCAAAGCCCTGTGTCCCGTCCAGCCCTGAAACTCTAGGACTTCAGACCATGTGGGACCAAACATTTTATGAGCAGTTTCCTTGGCCCAGGGTCATTACTGCCCCATTTTGTGGTTGAGGAGACTGAGGCTGGGGCCGCGGGGTGGGGAGTGCGCCTGGCCTTAGAGTCGTGGAGCTGGGATCTGGCTCCAGACGTCCCAGGGAGGTGGGAAGAATGGGAGCCGGGTCTTCTAGAACGACCTTCCTAAAACTCAGAGAATGACGCGGGTTGCTAGCCTTGGTACTCCAGGCACCATGCGAGGCCATCCTGGGGAGGACGCTCAGATGGGCCTGGGTCTCCAGGTGGCCCTGGCCGCCGGCGGGAGGGCAGGTTGATTGTCCCCTCCCCTGCCTGCCAGTGTCGCTGTGTCCACACATGAGCTTGCCCTCCGTGGAGCCTCCGGGCACCCCGTCCCGAGTGGGGTGTTCTGCCCCCTGCCCCCCCCCGAGTGGGGGTCTGCCCCTGCACAACCTCGGACCCAGCCCAGCTGCTGGCTTCACGGGTGGCAGGGGCCGTCCTCGCTGACCCTCCGCCTGCCTGATGGCTTCTTCCCACGCGCAGAGGCAGTAATGAAACTTCACTTTGAACCATCAGGAAACCGTGAAGACAAGCCCGTCACCTCTGCCCAGGCCTCTGTGGTGTGTCGTTGTGCTCCTGGACCTTGGAGCCCAAGGGGCCCCTGCCCTGTCAGTGAAGCAGGCCCTGGTGGCGGGGGCCCCATGGGGCTGCAGTGGTAGCCCCGTGACTGGCATGACTGAAGGTCCAGACACAAAGCCCTGAGCTGTCCTGGAGGCTCAGGGCCCCTTAGACCCATGACAAGTGCCAAAGGCCACAGGCACGGGAGGCATGGACTCCCAGGCCGGCACAGCTCAACCCTCGGACTGCGGACAGAGCCAAAACCGTGCACTGGCCTGGCCGGGACAGGGCCCAGCAGCAGAGCTGGCCTTGAGAGGAGCCGCTGGGCCGGCTGGCCAGGACTCAGGGCCGCGGGCAGCTCCCTGCAGTGCGGGCCTGGGGCCAGCAGCTCCACAGCCCTCTGCAAAGGCAGCCCTTATCTTAAAGGAGATCACTTTCCTTTGTTGCAAAGGTGTAGATACTTTTGTATATTTGTATGGAACTTTGAAAAGGCAAAAACCTCTGTATATTTTGCATTTGTACTGACTCTGTCCATACTGGGAGATCCGTGGGACGATCTCTCCCTCTTTCTGACGTCAGGAAGATTGCACAGCCAGCCAGGAGTCTGGCATGCATCCAGCAACTGGCGTCCCAGCAAAGCAGAGGGGGGTAGTATGTAGGGAGTGCTGCTGGACAGAGGTTCCGGTGCTGCTTCCAGCCCAGAGGCAGGAGCCCGTGGGCATCACGCGTGGCGGCCTGGCTGCGCAGCACATTTGCATTTGCGATGCTTGCCTTCAGCTCGCATCTGCCTGGACGGGCGTGGCTCCGAGACAGGGCCATTTGGGGCTGGACCGGACTCGGGAGCTCTGCCGAGTGTGGGATGCAGGTGCACACCGCCGCGACCGACACACTGGTCATCCCCTGCCCCCTCTGCTGGGGTGGGCCCCACTGTGAGCCCCACAGGGCCTCCCTGGCCCCCTTCCCGGTCAGCGGTACTGCAGGTGGGGAATTCCTTTGTCCCTCTGCTCCTGTTCTCGGCGGGACTGTAAAATGTTCACACGTTCCCGATTCAGACGGAGGTATGAGGTCTTCCAGGATGTCACATTCCTTCCTGCCAATTTTCTAGCTCTTTTAGAGTCCGAGGAGCTCCAGGCAGGCGGGGGTCTCACCCCCAGAGTCTGACCAATTACTTCATTTTGCTTCAAATGGCCAATTGTGAGAAGGGACAAAGCCTCAGCGACACTGTTCAATGGTTACCAAGCTGTTTTTTGGAAACTCACACCAAGGACCGGCTGTGACTGTCCCTCTGTGGGCAGTCGGCACAGCGTGGCCTGAGGGGCTGTGGAACGGGGCCCAGAATTACTCAGACATGTCTTATTTCAGTGTTTCTTTTGTTCCTCAATCGGATGACCAAATAAATGGTCAGCACAGCTGCCTCCAAATACGAGAAACCATAAAATATGATGAAAATCAAGTAAAATGCAAAGATGTCCATACTGTATTATTTTGATGAAAATGCGAGTATTGTTAATGGCTGAGAAGAAAACATACCTGATACTCAGGTCTAAGACCACAGGCTTCATACAAAAATGAAATGAGATCCCAAAGCCCTCACACTTGAATGAATTATAAATGTGCCTTAGCAGGGGAGTGGCCTTTTCAAGATACAAAATAATAGTACCTTCAAATGTTTACCATTGAGGAGACAGTTTCTAAGTAAAAAAAAAAAAAAAAGTGGAAATATTTTTGAGTCTGAACACTTCACTTTCATATTATCCCATATTCTTCTGCAACTGGACTTTGTCCCTTGAGATGTATTTAGTTTTTTCATTTGGTCAGAACTGTTACCAAAAAAACAACTGTCAGTTTTATTAAGACGGGAAAAATGTAAACCTATATTTGTGTCTTAAGACAAAGTATATCTATGAGAGATACTAGACACTGGAGGGTTTTTTAAACAAATGTGTATTTATTAATGTTCAGAACACTGGAATTGCAACACAAATGAGGAAAGAGTCTACAATAAATTAAGATTTTTTTGAACTTGTACTTCTGCTGTCTGGTTTTCCCCCCACTCCTGCATCCCTGTTGCCGCCCCTTCCTAAGGCAGCCCTGGAAAAGGGACCACGTACAGGATGCTGACAAGCCAGGGGGAGCAGGAGCTATTCCGGAACCTTCTATCCATTTCCTGCTCATCCAGACTCTTGCATCTCGCACTTCAAAAATTTTTTTTCCTGCACCAATCTCTTTTTCCTGTCCTTCTGGGACGCCAGTGAACACAACTGGTTCCTGAGGCTTTGTTCATCTGTTTTCACTCTTTTCTCTCTGTTCTTCAGATTAGATCATTTCTAGTGATCAGTTCTCAAGTTGACTGATTCTTTCCTCTGTCATCTCCATTCTGCTATTAAGCCTATCCAGTGATTTTTTTTTTTTTAACTTAAAACACTGTAATTTTAAGTTCTAAAATTTCCACTTGGTTCCTTTTTATTACTTTCTCTACTGAAGACTTCTAGTTTTCCGTGAATTTCAAGAACTGCCTGGAGGGAGGACGTTGAGCGCCCCAGGGTGGGGCGGGGCCGGGACCCTCAGTCGCTGCGTCCTCCTCCCGGCAGGGCTTGCCCACTTCCTGGGGCACAGCCCAGATCCAGCCCCCAGCCCTTCACCGGCCCCCACCGCAGAGTGGGCATCTGTGCGGCCCCAGGACTGGGCACCGCTGAGCCGGGGTTGGGGGGAGCGGTGGGCGCAGCTCTCGGTCACCCTGACGCAGGGTCACACTCAGCCGGCTGTAGGGCCCAGCCCACTGCGTGCCCCAGCCCCAGGCCGGCAGGGCCACAGTGCCAGGCTTGAGGCTGGTCCCCCTGGCAGGCGGCAGACCCGGGGCAAGTCCCAAGTGTGGTGTCCGTTCCCGGACTCCCGCCCTCCTCCCTCGGCCCCGGGTGGCAGAGCCTGGCTGTGCAGGAGGGCAACCACTCAGTGCTCGAGAACGGTCCATCTTGGCCCACTAGAGAACCAAGGGCATCTGGACCCCCTTCTCGTCCAAACCTCCACAGCCCACATGGTCCTCTCCTGTCCCCTCCCACCTGTACCTCACACAGGCCAGAGAGATCCGTTGCTCAAAACCCTCTCCAGGCCTCCCCTCCTGTTCAGAAGGAAGCCTCATCCTCACTGTGGCCGCAGGCTCTGCACATTCTGGAGCCCAGGTGCCCATCACCCACTTCAAGCCCCTCCCTTGTGTGACCTTCCTGGGGGCAGGGGCTCCGTCCCGGGTGACTTGACCCAGGGCGGGCCCTGCAGCTCTGCCCCTCAGCACAAGGGGCTTCTGAGCCTGGGGGGGCACGTGACCCCCCCGAAGTTGCTCCCCATCAGCACAGCACCTGGAGGAACGTGCCACACTGCCTCTGCTCTAAAACCTTCTAACCCACAGGAGATGGGAGCCACACTACTAGCCTCCACAGGAGCCTGGCTTGGAGCGCAAGCAAGGGCTGGGTCTGAGGTCAGTGAGAGGGAGAGCCCGAGGCTTGTCCATCCTGGCACCCGGAGCAGGTGGCTGGGCCCCTGAGCAGAGCACCAGTGACCCTGGGGCCCACCGGGAGCCGGGACAGGGCCCTAACCCGCACCAAGGCAGGGAAGCGGGAGGCGCTGGGACATGCAGAAGTGTGCCCTTCCTGGAAGGACCAACCCCCGCCTGACCCAGCTGACTGCACCCCCGGGGGAGGCCCGGTGGAGCATCTCTAAACCTCTCACCTCCAAGTCCTGCGGTGGCTCCCCAGCGGGCCTTTCAACTGCCCACGGCAGGACGACGGCCACCCCAAGATGCCCCTGGCCAAAGCCAGCTCCAAAGGTGCTCTCATCTGCCACTCAGCGCTGCACAAAACACGCACGTGCTCTATGGTGTGTGTTTGTGCCCCGAAGGGCACAGGTTGAAACCCTAGCCCTGATGTGCTGGCAGCCATTGGGTCTTGAGAGTGGGGGCCCTCGTGAAGCGGACAGGTGTTCTTCAGAGGCCGCGCAGGGAGCTCCCTGGCAGTCCAGTGGTTAGGATTCAGCGCTTTCACTGCCGAGGGCCCGGGTTCGGTCCCTGGTGGGGGAACAGAGATCCTACAAGCTGCGTGGCACGGCCAGGGGTGGGGGAGTCCCAGAAAAAACCCTGCCCCTTCCACCACGTGAAGACACAGCGAGAATACGGCCACCGGCCACCCATAAGAGGACCCTCCCCCGTGGGAGCCGGCACCCTGACCTCAGACTTCCAGGCTCCACAGCCGTGGGAAATACACTTCCCTTGTTTATAAGCTACCCTTCAGCTCTTGACATGACTGGCCAGGGTGCCAGGCACTCTGCAGGGGGAGGGGAGGCTCCCGTGCAGCCGCCTGGACTGGGGGCAGGGCCGCCGGCCCTCAGAGTGCCCTCAAGGCCACACTGTCCCCCTCAGACACCCTGCAGGCTGGGACTCAGCTCAAGGCCCATCACATGTCCTCTGCCACAGGGGAGGGTGGGCACAGCCGTGAAGGGAGGCGGAGCAAGGGGGGATTCCATCGCTCGCCCGTGCAGCACACACCCCTGCCTCCCCGCACGTGGCAAGTGCCGTGGAGCCCCCAAGACGGCCCACCCAGGCCCCACCCCACTGGAAGCAATCAGAATCCACACCTCAGACAGAGTTTTTATTGGGTACTGCCCCTGCAGCCCATCCAACCCCCCCAACAGCTCCCCTCGAAATGCCCCCGGAGGGTAAGCCCTCTAGGGGGTGCGCAAGAGAAACTCCACCCATGGGGCACTTGGGACAGACCCACTGGCCAGCGAGCAGAAAGGACGGGCTCTCCCTGGCTCTGAAGCGGCCCAGAAGCTTGGCCGGCCGGGCCAGGACTGGGGCAGCAGGTGCGGGCAGCAGTGGCCGCGCCCCTGGCAGCCCTGCCCCCGGCTCCGCTCCTCCACGTCTCCTCCCGTGAGCTCCGCAGCAGCCGCTCAGCCTCTGTCAGAGCGTGGGCCCTCTGCGCGGGCTGTCACCCTGGCCGTTGCTGGGGCCCTCCACGGCCATACCGGGCCTGCTCCTGCCCTTCTGGAGTGCGTAGGCGGACGGCCCCAGGCGCAGGATCTTCCCACTGCCCAGGCACTCGCCCCCTTTGTAGAACACAGCGAACTGCAGAGGAGAGAAGCCATGTCACCTGCAGTGTGACCCGGCATCTGCGCGCCCACAGTGCAGCCAGGAGCCCGGACCTGGGGCTGGGGAGGGGCAGTGCTCGCCTCGCCCTCTCCTGTCCTTGTCCCCGGGTCCCAGACCAGAGGCGGGCCAGGGCACGGCAGCCGGCGTTCCCACTAGCCGCACAAGAGCCAGGCCTCACGGTTGCAGGGCTGGCTGTGCACCCACCCTCACGGGCTGTGTGAGCCGAGCACCGCAGCCCCTCTGCCCCTCAGCTTCCCCTGGAGACCAGCTGCTCTGGCCGGGAGGAAGTGCCGTCCTTCCAGAGCACGAAGCCTGCTCCTCCGCACAGACGAGCAGCTGCTGAGGAGGGCCGGGGTCCGGAACAAAAGCAGGCGCAGACTTGGGGCTGAGACCCCAACCCGCCTGCCAGCCAGCCTACCCCCACTCACCTGTCCCAGGGCGAGAGCCCGCACAGCCTTCACGGCTGTCACCCACACAGTGCCGTCTTGATTGAGGGTCAGCACGCAGGGCACTGGGGGCAGAGAAGGACCCTTGGAGGGGGCGCTGGCCTTGGCACGTGTGCTCAGCCCCAGGCCTTGGGCCCCCGGGGAGGAAGGAGCAGGCAGCGAGGACAAAGGAAGCTCGGGGCGACAGCCAGAGGGGCTCAGCACTGCCCGCCCAGGCCCCGGGGCGGCACACACACTACCTGCTGGCCTGCCTGACAGTGCAGTCCCACCCACCCCGGCAACCTGCCCTCTTCCAGAGACCGACCCTGTGTTACGGACAAAAGAGGCTAAGCTGGCCTCAGCGCCCCCCAGGCTGTCTCTGCGTAGGCAGAGGGCAAGGAAGCCTGCACGTTATACAATCTGAACAGTGGGGGCCCCGGCCCAGGTCGAATCGCCTAACTCTGGCCTCGCCCGGGGATCCCCACTCAGTCACCTAGCGCCATCTGGTGGCGGAACCGGAAGTGGCACTCCATCATCTTGTCGCGGACCAGGGCTGCGGGCGGCTCCTCAGCCACCCAGTGCACGCGGCCAGTCCGCAGCAGGTCTCTGTACAGGGCCGGGTGGTCTGTCCGGGGGGCCTGCAGAGCAGAACGCGAGGACGTGACACCCTGGAGCCCTCAGCGGAGGGTCCTGCCCCAAAGCCCCCTTGCTGCACTTCATTAATTATGATAACAGTAAATATTCACTGAAATCCACGCTGACACGTGGAAATTCATGTGTTTATCCCTCGAGCCTTTCTACCCCACTTTGCAGATGAGGAAACTGAGGCATGAGAGGGAAAGTCACTCGTCATGGTCACACTCAGCAAACAGCAGAGGAGCGTGCGATCCGACCCCATGACCTCTCCTCCTGGAAGCTCACCCTGCCCCCGCCACAACCTGGCGGCCCAGTGCCAGAAGCACACAGGGCAGCCACGTCGCCACAGGGATCCTACCAAGCGCCACGTGGCTGGGGACAGGCCTCCTAGGCCTCCATGCACCTGGCCTCCTAGGACTTAGCAGGCCTCCCCTGAGGCAGGACCAAGGGCATCAAGTCCGGGCCCCTTGGGCTCTAAGTAGATAAGGAGACCCACACAGGGGCCAAGTGTCGGTGGATGTCCTTTCTCAAAGCAAAAGAGACAGCTAAACTTTACACTAAAGTCCTTTTAACTCATGTTGGACCAGAATCGCCGTCCAGGCCCTTGTGCCCAGGGCTCTTCTGGGCGGTGATGTCCCAGAAGCCTGCTGGCCCCTCTGCCTGTGTCTAAGGGAGGGTCCCCCAGCTCTGGGACAGAGCGCGCTCAGAGCCAGGATGCTCAACCTCGGCACTGCTGAGATTTGGGGCCGGATCACTGTGTAGGGGATGGGGCTCCCTGGCTTCACTCCCTGGAAACCAGCAGCACCTGCTCCCCTCCTCCCTCCCCCATGCTGTGACACTGAAAATGTCCCCAGACCCTGCCAAATGTCCCAGGGAGGGGAGCAGGGCAAACACGCCCCCTTTGTGAAGTCCTGCTCTAGAGCCTGGGGACACAGTCCCGGGTCCCACTGGCCCAGAGCCCCGCTGCGGTAGACGGCCTAGGTTGGTCCCGGCTCTGCACCCTATCTGTTCAACAGTGAATCGCTGGAGGCCCCTCTGTGTGCAGGCCCCGTCCCAGGCACTGAGCCACCTCCTCTCCAAGGGACCTTCCCATGTTACTTAATCTTCGAGTCTTGTAAAATCGGAGGAATACATCTATTTACAGGGACTGATGTGATGATTAATAATGTGACCAGCATACAGTAAAAGCCTAGTAAGTACCTTAAACAAAACCCTTCTGGTATCTAGGGCCAACCCTGGGAGGATGCAGAAGAAAGGCAAGGATGCTCCCGACCGCAGCTGCCCTGCAGACCCCCCACCCCGCCTGGCTCAGCACCGTGGGCTCCGCCATAACCAGGCCTCTGTCGCCTCACCCGCCCGACTCACCACGAGTATGTCGCCCCTGGTGCCCTCCTTCTCCACCACGTACCAGGGCTCCCGTAAGCCGCCTATGTTGGCTCTCTGGCCCAAAGTATACAGGAACCAACCTGTGGAAACAGTTTCTCAGTGAGGTGGGAGGGGCCCCATCTCAAACGTCCCACCCTCCGGACGGGAAGGAGGCTGGGAGGCAGCAGGCAGGAGGCTCCCTCTGCAGACCACCCAGGCAGCCTGGCTTAGGCTGTACCTCCCACCCCGCGAGGAGCCGTTCTGGCTGTGTGGCCCCCTGGCCCACCAGGAGCAGGGACCGCTCCTTTAGAACATGGGCCAAGTGCCCCGCCTGAAGCCACGAGCCCCTCTTGCCAAGCCCCCGTGTACTACCCACGTCTGGGCCAGGACACCAGGCTGCCCCGGTTTCTCTGTGCACCCGCACCCGCACCACAAACACCGCAAGGCCAGCAGGCTAGGCCACACCGCCCCCAGCCCCCAGCCCCCAGCCCCACGGGGGAACCAGCGCCGAGCTCAGCGCCCCACTTCTGCAAGCCAGGCAACGGAGCCGGGCTCCCCTGCGTGCCCTGGCAGCCTCCTGCCTAGACAGGCCGCGAGCGCCCTGCAAGCTGTCCCCAGCAGGGCCGGCACGTCCTCCCTCAGGAACGCTCAGCTCTCTGGGAGCCCGTGACGTCCAAGGCCCGCTCCCTCCAACAGCACCAGGAAGGGGAAGCCGTCTGGCCCAAACCGAGGTGAGGGTCTCCAAGGAACAGGCCCCTTGGGAGTGTCCATGTCTGAGCCCCAGCCCTCATCCTTCCGGCAGGTCAGACCCACGCTGGACCAAGTCTCATCTGTCACCAGGCCCCCAAGGGCACAGCCCCACCGTTGACCAAGCCCGCCTCTGTCCTCCCACCTGGGCTGTGAACTCTCACGCCTGACCAGTCCTCCCCACGTCGGCTCAGGGCAGGCTCAGGGTGCCCCGACCCCCAGCAGCGTCTGCGAATGACGGAGCAGCACCTGGGGTGCAGCACTCTGGCCAGGAGGGCCACCTTCTGGTCCCAACTCTTCACAGCGTCCTAAATCATGAAACTCGTGCTCTGAAGTCAACCTAACTCCTTCCCTCCAGTGGAGTTTTTCTGTAGTCTGGTATTCTCTTTATGTAATGAAAAAATAAGTCTATTCACGGGGACTTAATACATAACTCAGAGAGTGAGGCTTCTGAACCAGAGGGCATCCTTTGTTATTGGCTGTGATGCTTAAAAGGAGCCCACTTCTCAAATCGCAAGCACCCCACCAGAGCCACTCCCACCTTCCCTGGCGCCACCCACACCCGTTCCTGAGGGACTGGAAGCATCTCATCTAAATTTCCAGAGCTCAAACTTGCCCCACGCCTCAAGAAGCTCAGGATGAAAAGCAGCCCAGGGTTGCATCTCACCTTTATGCGTTCCCAGAACTTTATTGTCTTCTATAGAAATAAATTTACCAGGTCGAGGCTGTAAGTACTGGAAAACAAACATTTCATTACTAACGGATCCAGGTCCAGAGCAGAAACGTGGCTCCATTCTTTTGCATCAAAAACCACTTACCTGAAGGATGAAATTTTCAAAATTTCTTTTACCAACGAAACAGATGCCCATGCTCTGAAATGAAAGGAAGGCCGACCGTGACACAAATGGCCGGGTGGGGTCCTGCACTCCACCTGGAGAACCTGGGCAGGGGCAGGGGCACACGGGGCCTCTCCTGCCCCGAGCCGCCCCACCCCTGGGCCAGGGGCCTGGCTTCCCTTCTCCAGCACCACGCACACCAGTCACAGCCACAAACAGATCTCAGGGGCTTATTTCAGGCCCCAAACATGGACCTTGGCAGCTAAGTAAGCAGTGCCACCTCCACACCCAGCAGGGTCTGGCCCTGCGCTGCAGACCCTCAGACCAGCCGCCCAGGAAAGAAAACTAAAGCTGCTTAAGCCCTCAGGCCACTGTCGGTGAGTCTCAGGGGAGAGACAGGGACCAGAGCAGAAGCAGGAAGTACAAGCCAGGCCACGAGGTGAAGCATCGCGGGAGGGTCTGAGGAAGGAGAGTCTTTCCTCGAGGTGACGTTTCTAGCACGTGGGAAGGCCTAGCAGGAACAGGCTCGCCATCCTGTGCTCACAGGCTTCCTTGCTCACGCGCTGGCCTGTGTCCCTAGAACATGGGTCCTATGAGGGCGGCTTGCTCAGCTCTTACAGGTCACACCCAGAAACCGAACACGTGGAGACATGAACAGAGATGCTACGGGTGGAGGGATGGGCACAGGGCTGGCTTCCCCGGGGACAGCGACTTGCTGACAAAAGCACAGCTGTGCCCGTCCCCAGGACAGACGTGAAGCAGCGGCTGCAGCTAAGGCCGCCTCAACCCGAAACAGCTTGGTTAGACTGACCACCCCAGGGTCTGCTGAGCCCGCTGGGGCCCCTCCCACACTGCACCCCACCCTCTAGCACCAAGCGCCCACCACACTGGCTTCACCTCAACTCCACCACTGCACCAGGCTCGGGGCCTTTGCACAGGCTCTTCCCCCGACCGTCTACGTGACACTAAATCCCATTCACCCTGAGGCCTGAGGACAAACAGACTTTCCCTGGAGGGCTTTCCTGGCATCTGTCTCTGCCCCCAATCTAGATCACAGCTCGTGGCATTTTCTCTCACCGGACCCTACACCTTCTCTCAGGGACACCTTCTGAGTTTACAACGGTAGGTTTGTCTGTCTGCCCCCTTGACGTTAGCTCCCTGAAGGCAGGGATGGAACTGCGCTCCTCACCGTGTCCTCAGAGGCCAGTAGTGCAGTGCCTGGCGCAAAGAAGACAGCTGACGAGGCCGTGCTGATGCGTGGATGGAAACAGAGAACTGTGTGCTGACGGGGGTCTCGGGGCCCGGTCCTCACCATCCTGCTCTCACCTGGCAGCGGAGCCAAGAGCACCCCAGCCAGCCCCCTAGCTGCCAGGAGAGCTGCCACCCCTGGGGGGCCGAGGCACGGCCGGGAGGGAGAGGTCCCTTCTCTGCTGCTTTCTGAAGGACCCAGCCCCTCCCACTGTGTGCATGACGGGCTTCTCGCCCGATGCCAGATCCCGGACAGGGGAGGTGGTGCAGGACCCCAGGCTGGGAGCACACACACCCCTCAATCCTACCTCTTTTTTCTGAAGCACATGATGAAGTCTATTCTCAGCAGCTATTTTCTTTACAAAATCTTTTGTTAACCCTCCCAGGGGGAAGAGGGTTCTCCTCAGGGCATCCTGGGAAACCTGGCTGAGAAAGAAGGTCTGGTCTTTACAGCTGTCAGCTGCTTGGAGAAGTTTTACCACTGCCAAGAGCAAAGAACAAAAGATGTTGCAGGAATAAAAATAATCATACTTTGCTTTTAATAATGTCCTTCTGTTTACTTGGATAGATCACCCCTGGTCTGGCAGAAACAAAGATCAATACTCAATAGCAGACTTCCAGAAAAGAGAACTGCCATGGTTAAGGTAAGAAAAATTCTCATCTCTAATTGATCTACTATTAAAAAAAATACGCAGAACGTAGAGTTTAGGTGATAAGGACATTTATTCCAGTTCATATGTTAGACTATATCTGCAAAGATTAAACATCACATGACAAAAATGTTATGAAGTATTAAGAAAAAAAACAAACTCAGTCACATCTGGGAAAACTGGACGAGACAACGTACAGAAAATCCTGCTGAAATGGTGTCAGCTGTGCTGTTTCCTAATAACCACAGGATGTGTTTGCACCGTGGCTGCTCTCAGGGACCCTGCTCACCTCCCAGGTCCCACAGTGGATGCCAATTATGCCCCCCAGCAGCACCTGGCTTCTAAACGTACACCCCACTTGGTCACAGTGGGTTTTTTTCATGGTTCGAGCCGACATCCGTCAGCTGCTCCTCTGCAGTTTCTCTAATGTTCTATTCATTGTGAACACCCGTTCCCAGCTGGACAGCAACAGTGCAGAGCTGTGACTGACCCTGGCCACAGGATGTGGTTCAGAAAACAAGGCCCGGCTCCATCTCTGGGTCCCTCGGTCCTGCCTGGTGTGTTACAGACCTTCCATGACCGCAAACGCTGGGTCCCCCACTCTGCAGCTCAATGACCAACGGAGGAAACTGAACACCAGTGTTCCGGATTCTTTCCACATGACTCACATCTAGGGCTAAGCAAAGCCTCGGCAAGTCACACCCACAGCTCACACCCGTGCCAAGGGTACAAACAGCCCAAGTGCAGCAGGCAGCAGCTCGGCCCAGTCACATGTGTAACATGCTCTCTGTGTAGCTAATGTTTTCCACCCGTGACCTCAAATTTGATTCTCACTTTAGCCCTATGATAGAATTATCCCCATTTTCAGATGAGGAAACTGAGGCTCAGATAATTAAAGTGACTGTCCACAATGGTGCTGGGAGAGAAGCGCAGAGCTGGAAACTGAGCTCAATCGCCTGGTTTCTATTCCATCACTTTTTATGTACAAAACAACAAAATCAAGTGAAAAGTGAAAAACCGAGTTCAGTCAACCAGTCATCAGGTAGGCAGACTCATTCGCCAAAGGCTCTTTTTTGTTTCAAAACTAAACTTAAACAGTCTAAGTGCATATAAAAGCCTCAGAATACTGGGAGCAATTTGCAATTTCTCAAAGTTCTGGGTTATTTTAAAACAAACTCAAAATCTATGATTTTTAAGAAAGAAAGCAGGAACCCTAAACCACGGAGAGGGATGCCTGCTAGGCGATGGTCTGCCTATGCCTGGAGCCTCATTCACACCTTTGCTCCTCCGGGTTGGCCGTGGTGCCACCTGCCACAGGGATGGTGAGGACATCTACCCTGGCCCAGGGCCAGGGATGAGGAGTGCAGGCTGGATTCCGCTGCCCCTGTGCACTCTCCCCAGGGACCCAGGCCAGGAGGCCCAAGACCAGGTCTCCAGGGCAACTAAGTCAGAGCAAAATAAAAATTTCTAGGTGCCTAAAATGCACACAGAGAACAAAGACACTGTGGTATTATTAAAATAGCTACACAGAACAAAGCACACGCCAATGCAGTCAGAGGTCTGAGTGCCTTCGGCCTGTCAAAAAGGCCCAGAAAGCTCTGTAAGGTGCCACATTTTCTAGGAGGTAAGCGGGGATGGCTATGTGACATGGAAACAAATCCTTCATCTACTCAGGCCCCTTAGACCTACGTTCACTCGGCAAATTCCACCATGGAATCACCAGGTGGCAGGGCTGGGGCAGTCAAAGCCGTGTCCTCCTGACGTGGAGGGTTTCCTGGTGAGGGTTGCCCAGGAGTGTGAGTGCAGCACCCAGGGAGGGAAGCGGTCACCTCTCCCCACACATCAGCCCCCGACCCCCCCCCCACACACACACACACCAGGGAGGAAAGCGGTCACCTCTCCCCACACATC
>RJWK010039886.1:0-20199 GCA_004363435.1 Platanista minor | reverse complement strand
AAAAAAAAAAAAAAAAAGTCCTATAGTTTTAAAACCCATATAAAGGGCTCAAAGCATTAGAATAAGCTATAGAAAAAAAGAAAACACTTACAGTGTTTCAACTTAAACTTAATAGAAGGGAAGAGACCAGTTTTTTTTGTTCCTGCTCTGTGCTAGGCATTTTTTAATAGTTGCTCATTGTATATTTGTTGAGTTACTAAATACTTCATTTCATTGTGCTTCACTTTATTAAACTTGGCAGATACTGCATTTTTTACAAATTGAAGGTTTGTGGCAACCCTGCCTCCACCAAGTCTATGGCGCCATTTTTCCTACAGTATTTGCTCGCTTCATGTCTTTGTGTCAAATTTGGTAATTTTTGCAAAATTTCAAACCTTTTCATTATCACTATATGTGTTATGGTGATCTGTGTGTGATAAGCGATCTTTGATGTTGTAATTGTCCCGGGTGCCAAAAACTGTGTCTATATAAGATAATAAACTTAACCCATAAATGTTATGTGTGCTCTGGTTGCTCCACTGACCTGCTGTTCACTATCTCTCTCCCTCTCTTTGAGCCTCCCTATTCCCTGAGACAAAACAATATTGAAATTAGGCCAGTTAACCCTACAATAACCTTTAAGTGTTCAAGTGAAAAGGAGAGTTGCACATCTCTCATTTTAAATCGAAAGCTAGAAGGGGAGATTATATATATATATATATATATATATAGCTGATTCACTTCATTGTACAGCAGAAACTAACACAACATTTTAAAGCAATTATATTCCAATTAAAAAAAAAAAGACTTGAAAAGTAAAAAAGTGCTACTCCAGTGAACACACAGATAAGAAAGAGAAATAGCTTTATTGCTGATATGGAGAGAGTTTTAGAAGATCAAGCCAGCCACCACATTTCCTTAAGCCAAAGCTTAGTCCAGAAAAAAGGCTTAACTCTCTTTAATTCTGTGAGAGCTGAGAGAGGTAAGGGAGCTGCAGAAGAAAAGTTTTAAGCTAGCAGAGGTTGATTCATGAGGTTTAAGGAAAGAAGGTTTCTCCATCACATAAAAGTGCAAGGTAAAGCAGCAAGTACCGATGTAGAAGCTGCAGGAAGTTATCCAGAAGATTTAACTAAGATAAGAAATGAAGGTGGCTACACTAAACAACCGATTTTCAATGTAGATCAAAGAGTCTTCTATTGGAAGAAGGTGCTTTCTAGGACTTCCATATCTAGAGTGTAGAAGTCAATGCCTGGCTCAAACCCTCAAAGAACAGGCTGACTCTCTTGTTAGGGAAGAATGCAGCTGGTGACTTTAAGTTGAAGCCAATGTTCATTTACCATTTTGAAAGTCCTAGAGCTCTTAAGAATTACACTAAATCTACTCTGCCTGTGCTCTATAAATGGAACAACAAAGCCTGGATGACAGCACGTCTGTTTACAGCATAGTTTATTGAATATTTTAAGCCCACTGTTGAGAAAAAACATTCCTTTCAAAGTATTACTGCTCATTGACAATGAACCTGGTCACCCAAGAGCTCTGATGGAGATATACAATGAGATTAAGGTTGTTTTCATGCCTGCTAACACAGCATCCATCCCGCAGCTCATGGATCAGAGAGTAATTTCAACTTACAAGTCTTATTATTTAAGAAATACATTTTAAGGCTCTAGATGCCACAGATAGTGATCCCTCTGATGGATCTGAGCAAAGTCAATTGAAAATCTTCTGGAAATGATTCACCATTCTAGATGCTGTTAAGATCGTTTGTGATTCATGGAAAGGGGTCAAAATATCAACATTAACAGGAGTTTGGAAGAAGTTGATTCCAGCCCTCATGGATGACTTTGAGAGGTTCAAGACTTCAGTGGAGGAAGTAACTGAACATATGATCATACTAGGGAAAGAACTAAAATTAGAAGTGGAGCCTGAAGATGTGACTGAATCACTGTGATCTCATGATAAAACTTTGAAGGATGAGGAGTTGCTTGTTATGGATGAACAAAGAAATTTTTCTTGAGATGGAAACTACTCCTGGTGAATATGCTGTGAAGATCGTTGAAACAACAACAAAAGATTTAGAGTATTACATAAACTTAGTTAAAAAGCAATGGCAGAGTTTGAGAGGATTGACTTCAATTGAGAAAGTAGTTCTACTAGGGTAAAATGCTATCAAACAACATTGCATGCTACAGAGGAATCATTTGTGAAAGGAAGAGTCAATCACTGTGGCAAATTTTACATCTTCTTTTAAGACATTGCCACAGTCACCCCAGCCTTTAGGGTACCACCACCACCCTGATCAGTTAGCGCCATCAACATTGAGGCAAAACCCTTTACTAGCAAAAAGATCATGACTCTCTGAAGGCTCAGATAATGGTTAGCATTTTTTAGAATAATATATTTTAATTAAATCATGTACCTTGTTTTTGTAGACATAATGCTACTGCATGCTTAATAGACTACCTTATAGGATAAACATAACATTTATATGTACTGGGAAACCAAAAGTTTCATGTGACTCAACTGTGATATTTGCTGTATTGAAGTCATCTGGAACTGAACCCACATTATCTCTGAAGTATGACTGTATAACATCATAAGCTATTTAGTATATTCATACAGAATTAAGAAGAACAAAAGTCATAGGTGTTTCTTCAGGTTTATTTTTGATAGTATCATATTTCAAGTTGACATCCTAATTCAAGCCTTTAAAAGGAATCCTTTAACATAGTTTCTGGTAAAATTTCAATTTCTAGATATTTTCTAAATTTATATGGCCAGCAAAAAGAAGTTTTATTCTTAAAATGTAAAGTAATTGTTAAAGATCAAACATTCAGCGGAGCAAAAAGGAATCCAGTTCATGATGTCTCTATTTTTTATTAGTTCACCGTCTAGCTCTCATCTTATATTAGTAGTTAGTTAACAAAGAAAGAGAACATCAAAGGTTACCTAGTAGAACATGACACGTCAAACTCAGGAAGAAGAAAATTAGCATCTTTCCAAATTTAGGCACTTAATAACAAGCATTTTAAGGGTTCTTAGTGTAGTCAATGCCTGAAGAATAAATACAAGAGAAGACCCAGACCACTTTCAAGGTGGAATTAGAATGGCATAATTCAGAAGAGTTAGTATGAACCTCTTACTAGGAGAAGCAAAAGAAAAAATAAAATTACAGAAGGAAACCCTCTGGGAAAGCTCTCACACATTTGGGCGTGCTGTCTGGTTAGAGTAGGCCAAAATTTGATACTTTTATTTCCAACCTTTGACCCTGCACATCTGGAAATCCAATTTGAGTCAAACAGAAGGAAGTTTTCTTTTCTATTTCAAAAACTCTGGGAAAAAAAATGTGAGCCACCTAGCATCCACTCTGCTAGCAAAAGCTACTAATATTCATGCACTTGTAGGGAACTATAAAACATGAAGCAGTTGGTCAGGAAATAAATGCCCCAGAACTTTGGCAGTATTGGCACATTGTTATTTCTGATAATGGATTTAGACAATGGCTAGGCAAAATAACTGATGCTGTTTGATGTCCTAATTTAATAGACATCCTCTAATTCTAGAATTTAAACTATGCTGAAGCATGCTATATCAACATGCATGCACAACTCATATATACTTTGCATTTTAAAGGAGTTTCCATTTGCAATAAAATTTTTAATCATTATATTTTATTTATTTATTTATTTATTTATTTATTTATTGCGGTACGTGGGCCTCTCACTGTTGTGGCCTCTCCCGTTGCGGAGCACAGGCTCCGTACGCGCAGGCTCAGCGGCCATGGCGCACGGGCCCAGCCGCTCCGTGGCATGTGGGAATCTTCCCGGACCGGGGCACGAACCCGTGAACCCTGCATCGGCAGGCGGACTCTCAACCACTGTGCCACCAGGGAAGCCCAATCATTATATTTTAAAATGTAACGAAGTAATGATGTGTTTTAGCAAAGTGGCTTAATTTATTTGGACAATAGTAAAATTAAGAAGTTATGTATATGTATAGCTGATTCACTTTGTTATAAAGCAGAAACTAACACACAAAGCAATTGTACTCCAATAAAGATGTTTACAAAAAAAAGTTATGTCACAAAATATATATGGGACATTTTTTCTTTTTACATAAAAATTATTTGTTGTGGCATATTACATTTTTATTTGACCACCTCTAATATAGAGTCACTTAATTCTTGCTTACATGATAAGCAATTACCACATAAAGATAGGCAGATAGGCAGTAGTGTAAATGGAGAAGAATGTAAACTATAGGGTCAGAGGTCCTTGAGCTTAGTCATTCAGACACTTTCTAGTTGTGCAATCTTGGAAAAGTTATTTAGCTTTAGGAGCCCAGTTTCTTCATCTATAATAGGCATTTTTGCTGGGAGTATACAGCAGGATTATTGTGAGAAGAAACCGTGGTTTATGTAAAGTATAGAGTAGGCAATAAAGGCCATCATCACAGTTATCATAGTTATCAACTTTATTATTAAATGTTGGAAAATGTTGGAAAATCCATCCAGCAGAAAAAGGTAAGTTCCAGAATTATTAATTGCCCAGGCAAATCTAAGTTGTGGTTGTGATCTTAATTCTAACAGCCCCAGGGTTCATGGTGGCAATGTGAAAGAGAAACCATCTTCCATTTGTACACAGAAACCGCACACAGGGGTAATTGGATGTTGGTCAGTTTAAAAAATAAAACACACACACAAAAAAAATTCTTATGGCATTTGATTAAATTATATTGCAGAAACCATATCTACTCTATTGTGAATATTAACTATCATTTAGTAAATGTTAATCATTAGTAATGGGTCTATTCATGATTCACAATGAAAACTATTCTTTTAGCACCATATAAAAGACATTATATTACCATGCAGTTTGCCAAAAATGAATTGACTTGGAAATAAAGCAATTTCTATTTGCAGTCTATTTACTGCCTTTTATGAGACTGACTCTATATTTTCTGGGTTTTTTTGTTTTGTGTTACTGTTTTGGAAATAATTTTTTTTTTTTCCGCAAGATTTTGATCCATGCTAGGAATTTGTACTTACCTATGTGGCAAGAATTCAAAATATTTACATATTCCCCAAATTTTATGTACAACAGAAAAGCACTATCCTCATTTGAGTTTTTGATGCTACCTTTTTTAATAGGAATTAATTTGTATTCTTATCGACAATTGCCTAAAACTGTAATCTTGAATATATTCTGATACTACATATGACTATTGTTTTTATTTGAAGGATAGTTTGATATATAAATGCTTACCATAGCCTGTGTTTCCTGGTCTCTACATAGAGAAAAAAATTATATTTATACAGTTACATTAATTCCAGAATTTATAATTATAATATTTTAAAATCATTGAAAATAAATAACTAAAAAGAAAAAAATAAAGTCAACACCCCCATGCAGTATACCTACTGTTTTATGGACGCAAATGAATAGCTAAAGTACAAGTTGCCAAAAATGCTCTTAAATCTGAGCTTACACATAGGTGGGAGGGCATGTAACCACATTTAGTCTCTTTAAAAAGTGCATGCCTTCATTTTCAGCATCCACAGTTTTTATTATCACCATAGGAGTTCAGAAGCATAATGTTCGGGGTTTCTTTTCTTTCTTGTTATTTTTTTCTTTCTTTTTTATCTTTCTTTTAAAAATCTCATGCCTGTGTTTTCCTTTCCTTTGCAGTTCACACAGCATAGTGCTTTCTGAAAATACACATGCAATTCCCATTATCTATAATGAAGCTTGCATGCATCAAGGAGAGACCAGATTCCACCGCATAGTGTCTTTCTTGTGTGGTATCGTGAGCACCTGGTCTACCTTATGACAAGCTCCTTGACAAAGTTCTTTGGACACATTATTTATCATCAGGGAAGGCCATTCTCATCCACAACATACAGAGGCAGACCCTTTCCAGATGGCCACCTGTCTTGCCACATGGCAAAATCAGGGGACTTTATTTTTATTTTCTCATGTAGACTAATATTCTTACAAGAATTCTTGAATGTGCTTTGTGGACGCATTCAAATGTGGATAAAAAGCAATTGGTGTACTAACAAGCATCAAAAGTAAATGTAGTGTGTATGTAGCATATGATTCTTTTAGTACTCATCATTGATTGGGGATAAGGAACAACCATTTTATCAACTTTAGAACCCAATTAGATCCTATATTCTAAATTCAGAGGCAGCTTCTAGCCTCTGGTGTTCCATTTCCAATAACCAATATCAGAATCTCTGCATTTATCACAGAAATAACCAGTCAATTGGAATAACTGTATTCTACAATGTGTATGCCACTTACCACATCTCTGAATTTATGGTTATTTTTGACAATGAGGAAACCGATGCACGTTGTTTTAGAACAACTTAAACGGATACCTATAGCCACGCAAGCTGATGGCAGAACCCATTCTAAATTTAATGGTAAAAACTATCGATCCTGTTTGCTGACTATTGATTACTAAATACTTCTTGCTCTGGAGGAAGAGATCCCAACCAGGATTTCTACAACAGCTTCACTCTTCTAAACTGTTTATGTCTGTTAGGCATGGTGAAAGAGAAAAGATACATTATATGGACTATGATGGTTAATTTTATGTCAGCTTGATTAGGTCACAGTGCTCAGATATTTGTTCAAATATCATTCTAGATGTTTCTGTGAAAATAGTTTTTTGTTTTTTGGGGGTTTTTTTTTGCGGTATGCGGGCCTCTCACTGTTGTGGCCTCTCCTGTTGCAGAGCACGGGCTCCGGACGCGCAGGCTCAGCGGCCATGGCTCACGGGCCCAGCCGCTCCGCGGCATGTGGGATCTTCCCGGACCGGGGCACGAACCCGTGTCCCCTTTATCGGCAGGTGGACTCTCAACCACTGCGCCACCAGGGAAGCCCGAAAATAGTTTTTTAGATGAGTTTAACATTTAAATGTGTAGACTTTGAGTAAAGAATATTACTCTCCGTAATATGGGTCGGCCTTACAATCAGGCGAAGGTCTAAATAGAAAAAGGCTGACCTCTGTCAAAGAACAGGGATTTCTGCCAGCAGATGGCGTTTGGACCTGCAGCGACAACTCTTTGCTGGGCTTTTAGTCTGCCAGGGTACTCTACAGATTTTGGACTTGTCAGCCTTCACAATTACATGAGCCAATTCCTTAAACTGTCTCTCTTGTCTCTCTTTCTTTCTCTCTTTCCCTATCTATCTATCTACCCATGCTGTTGGTTCTGTTTCTCTGGAGAACCATAACATACGAATTGTCAAGTCTTTTCCACTTTTCCCACTGTAGACTACACGATTTTTAAGTTCCTTAGAGATCCATCACCTACAGTATAAAGTATAGCATGGTAAATTCTACTCAAAGAGAAGTATCTAAGATACTCAAGGGTGCACTTGAAAAAATTATAAAATGGAAAAAATTACAATTGCATTTCATAATGGCAGCTACATAGCATAGGTCTATTTAAAATGAATAATAAGAACATCAACCACATGGAATCCAAACTCAGCAGTGCTGCCCAGAATTTAACTGTTTGATAGCCAAAAATATTTCCTAAACAAGAACTCAACAAAAACAGAACAGGAGGGAAGGAAGGGAAGGAGGGAGAGAGAGAGGGAGGAAGGGAAAGGAAAAATGGATACTTCAACAAAGCATGTGTATAGCTGAAATCTAGTTAGGCTGACATTATTCAATACTCATTTTAGGAAAACTAAGCCAATCTAATATTCACAAGTTTCAAGCCAATGTATATAGTAAAGACATCAGAAGATTACTGACATGGTATTCTTCAATTTTACCAACACTAAGATTATAACATGAGACATTATGTCCTTATAATTGTTAATTCTTAGTCTGTCTTTCTTTTGATACACACACACACACACACACACACACACACAGAGGGGAGAGAACACTTATTAATTTCCCAAATATTTATTGAGCACATACTATATACCAGATATCATGCTGGTCACCAGCAATAGAACAGTGAACTAGAGAAATAATCTGTTTCCATAGAGATTTTACAGTTCAGTAGTAAATACACTGAAACAAAGAGGAAATCACATTACAGTGGGAGAAAGTGCTGTGATTGGAAAATTGGAGTGCATTAGGGAGCACAGTGGAGACATAGCTAACCTGACCTTGAGCATCAAGAAAGGAAGTCTAAGAAAAGAGCTAAGAAGATGTTAAGCAGTCAGAGAGACAGGTAAGAGTGTTGAGGCACATTTCATTGATAAAGATGAGCTCAATTATCCAAATCCAAATGTTCCCCTTTTCTGTTTAGAGGCTCTGCGTTATCAGGAAATCACTTTTATTCACTTTGCACATGGGACTTCAGTCTTTGTATTTGTGTTCCCAAGTGTGACATTTTTAAAAAAGAAGCAATGTATAAGTGATGAAAAGTTAGCACAATGTTATCATTCTGTCATTTGTAACCTCCATCCCCAGAACATTATCAATGATATAGGCCAGAGGAACGGAACAGAGGAAATGATTGTGCAGATATAATTTATGTTTCATTTGGAGTGCAGCCAGAAATAAGTACAATCACATACAAACTCCACATTTACAAAACCCCTGCCTCAGCGTCGTGACTAGAAGCAGCAAAGAGAGGGAAGTGAGATTAGTTTTTCCCAAACTCTGCTTTGTGTGGTATCAGTTTGTGTTCTGGAAAAACAAACAAACAAACAAAACTTCAAGGGAACCTGATGCTAGGGACATTGTTTTTCTAAAAAGTTTCATATAGGTGGGTTGAAAAATTGCATAGATTTAGATAGTTATTTTTAATGCAAAACTTGCCTGAGATGTACCGTCTCAGAGAAGACTAGAAAATTGCTGTGACATGAATGAAGGCATGGCATTCAAGCTGCCCAACTACACACAGGCAACCTCTTCTAATAACCGTCTCATCGTATGTCATATTGTAAATGCCTGCTGATTCAAATTATGTATGTATGATGTATCTGGTGGTTATTGTATATTAAACATATAAATTAAATCTGGTGTCAGCTCATGAAGCTGTTCATTTTTCTATGAGACAACTTTTTGCTTCTCTTTTATACAAGCAGGAATTAGAGTTCGTGAGTCTTTGGTGTTTGGAAAATGTGTTATAATTTTTAAAGTTTTATGGTCAAATATGTTTCGGAGATGCTGTTTTGAATAATTTGAATGAAAATAATTCACTGGTAGATGATTACAGTGAAACAGTCCTGGAATAAGAATCAGGAGTCTGATCATTTATATCCTATCAAAGAAATAAGCTAATCAAATATTACTATTTTATTAGAAATGAGACCATACATCTCTTTTTTCTTCCATGTGAAACAACACTCAAATGTGTTGACAAAAGCAAAAGAGTTAATCAACTTCATTTATATGGGCAGGTATATAAAGGTATATGGAGAGTTCTTTTTTAAATTTTCATGTTGAAAGTGGACACATTTCTGAAAATGGAGTCCCTATTTGTAACTTCATAAAATGCTGGCCTTTCCCTATTGTCATGAGCAAATAAGAAAATAGAGTATGCCCTATGACAGTTCCATTGCTATATACGAATAGGTTATTAATCTCTATTACATGTTAAAGTAAATATACAATATGGTATTGCAGGCTGTGGTAGTACAGTGCTTAGCATATTATAGGCATTCCATAACTATTTGATGAATGAATGATGCAAAGAACTGCCATGGAAGGATGTAAGAATTTGAGTCAAAAGTCTTGCCTGGATTCAGATTCCAGCTTTGCTTGCTATAGTCACTTAAGAAAGACATTTCTCATGTCTGGACCCCTTTAGAATATTTTTGTAGTAATCAAAAGAGATAATATATAACTTTATAAAGATGATTTACTGCTGTTATTGCTATTATGAATATAAATAGTCATAACACTAGTATTCTAAGTTGCCTTATGGAAGAAAAGTTTTAATTTAGCATTAAAATGTTAAAAAAAAAAAAATCTCTTTTTAGGAAATGGCACCTAATTGGAGAGATTCTAGCCCAGCTTTATGCTTGGGAGCCCTAAACATCAGAAGCACACACAAAAATAAACTTAAGAACATATGGTTTGCTGATAATAGCTAAAAACAATTCACATGTCCATCTTTAGAAGAAACTGTAGTATGCTCAGCTATGCATGCTTACATATGCAACATTGGTGAATCTCAGAAATATTAGGCTGAACCAGAAAAGCCATACATAAAAGAATACATGCTGTATTATTCTGCATACATTAAGTGTATTATTTTATTGCTGATGCAACAATAACCACATCCTTGTGGCTTAAAACAATATAAACGTTCTCTTGTAGTTATGTGGGTTAAAAATCTGACATGGGTCTCAATAGGCTAAAATTAAGATATCAGCTTGCTTTTTTTCTTTTCTGAAGGTTTTAGGGGAAAATTCCTTTTCTTTGCATTTTCAGCTTCTAGGGACTACCCATGTTTCTTGCATCATAGCCCACATCCCCCATCTTCAAAGCTAGCAACGTTCCATCTCTGTGTTTCCAGTCATTCTGATGTTCTTTTCTGCCCCCCTCTTCCACTTTTAAGGACATAGGGTCCACCCAGATAATCCCAGACAGCTCTCTCTATTTTAAGGTTAGCTGATTAGCAAACTTAAGTGCATCTGCAACCTTAATTCCCCTTTGCCATGTAACTTAATGTAATCACAGGTTCTAGGGATTAGGGTGTGGACATCTGTGGGTGATAGTTATTCTGTCTACCACATGAAATTAAAGAAGAAGAAAACTACTCCAGGACAACAGAAATCAGAGCAGTGATTACTCCTGGGTGTGGTGCAGGGATTAACTGGAAAGGGGCATGTAGTACTTTTTTAGGTTGATGAAGATGTTATGTATTTTAACTGGGTTGTAAATTAGGTAGGCATAGATATTTGTCAAAATTTAGTGAACTGTACCTTTCTACTGTATGTCTATTCTCCATGAATTTCAATGTATGTATATTATACTCAGATTTGTAAAATTAAAATAGTAAAAGAACACACAGGCACATCACTCAAGATCCAGAGTTTACTCCTGTTTTCCAGATTCCAGTTTTTCCTGTCAATATACTAACTTGAACTTCGGAGAGTTTGCAAGCTGTGAAGTAAATTTATATTGTAACAACAATTTACAGAGACAATCTGTTTCAGAAATCTGTCTTGCAATTATAGAAAAGAAAAGATTTTATTTTTTGGCAGTCTTAGAAATTTTCTGGCTCTTTATGTGCACCTTGAGCTGAGAAGTTACCCTGAATTCATCATTTTTAAAAAAAAAATTCTCCAGTGTAGTCGAAATAGCCAAACTACCCACAGTCCTCATGATCTTATATCCACCATTATGATCTATTACAAAATCTACTTGAGATTCTAAAGTCTTTCCTTCTATAGGTACTTTACTCCAGGAAACTACAAGTGATCATTTAAGCAACTCTTTGGCCCCTACACACCATGCACTTAACCACTGTCCCTTTTCCTACTGGCAAAGAGGTCATTTTTGCTATTAAATCTAATCACGTGAGAGAGCAATTAAAGATTTACTATTTTTTAAATTTGGAAATAATTACAAACAGAGAAACTTGCCAAATTTTAAATAGTACAAAACACTTACTCTTTATACACATTCACCTGTTTTTTTAAAAGTACTACATTTGCTTTATTATTTGCAGCCCTACATACACACACACACACACACACACACACACACACACACACGTTTTTTTCTGAACCTTTTGAGGGTAAATTACTTAAATTATGACTTTTTATCCTTAAAGACTTTTTGTTCAGTTCTTCAGAGTAGAGATATTTTCTTGCATAATCACAGTATAGTTATCAACTCCAGTATATTTAACATTGATACAATGTTTTTACCCAATAGACTACTTGTATGCAAGTTTTGCCAGTTGAATTAATATATCCTTTATAGCATTTTACTTCTCTCCCATACAGGATCCAGTTTAGGACGGGATGTTGCATTTGGTTGTCACGTTAGCCTCCTTTAATCTGGAACGTTTCCACAGCCGTTTTCAGTCTTTTAAGACAAGATGTTTGAATGGCTTCCAAATCCCTCTGTCGGCAAGAGTAAACATCTGGCTGCTACTGCCTGTGGAGAACAGCTTCCTCTCCCCACCACCTTCCAAATCTTACCCAAGTTCCTCCAGTTGACTAAACAGGTACCATACAAGGAGAGGCATTGTGGGAAAGGAGACCATGGGAGGGAGTGGTGGTGATGATTTGGCAACAGACAAACAAACAAACAACTATATATATATATATGTATATATATATATATACATATATATATATATATTTCAACTATCAGAAGAAATAAAGAAGTTGTTAACAATAAGAGTATTTCATAATTTTATATGTTTCATACCTGTTGTAAATAAGGTAAAATAAAGCCCTGAAAAAATATTTTCAACTTTAGGCATTGGCTTAAACACGGTTGAGGACAAGGCTATGATATTGGGGCTAATGTCATTTTAAAGAAAAGGTGTACCAGCTAAATTTGGGGTAAAATCCAGAAGTATTCTTTTTGCCATGTACAAAAAATAATTTGAATCACTGCCGCATTGAGAATCACTACTATAAGCCTAAACGTATTCTGCTATCATCTTCTTAACCTCATATTTTGTGTTATGGACTGAATGTCTGTGCCCCAAAAATGCATCTGTTAAAAGATAAACCAAGGCACATTAAATTTTTCAAGAGTTTATTTGAGCATACATCCATTAGAATCAGGTAGGGCCAAACCAAGAATGGTTTAGGAGCACTCTACCCATGAGAGCTAGGGGAGAGGGTTTTTTCATAGAGAAGAGTCAGAGGCACAGTAAGGAAATTATTTGATTGGCTATAACTTAAGTAGTTGCCTTATTTGGAAAAACCTAGTTGGCCGTTTGTGATTGTTGTTCTTACCTTTCATTTTTCTGGATTTGAGTGCATTGACTCTGGCTCAGATTTTGGTTTGCTTACATAGGTGACCAAGGCATTACAGCCACCTCATGCATTAGAGCTGCCTCATTTAATTAACAAATTGAATCCCCAGCATGATGATATTTGGAAGCAGGGCCTTTGAAAAGTAATTAGGTTGTGAGGGTGGAGCTCTCATGATTGAGATTAGTGCCCTTTTAAGAACAGGCCAGAGGACGAGGTTGCTCTCTTTCTTCCATATGAAGATACAAGAAGTCGACAGCCCACAACCCAGAAGAGGCCTTCACCCAAACTGACCATGCTGGCATCCTGATCTGGGACTTCTAGCATCCAGCATTGTGAGAAATAAGTTTCTATTTTTAAGCCACCCAGTCTATGGTAGTTTTACATAGCAGCCCTAAGTGACTAAGATGCCTTGTTTTCTTACTTTTCTTTTTTTTTATACATAGCACTCCTCACTATCTGACATTATGTCACATGTCTGCTTGTTTTTTGTCTGCTTGTCACTCCCCATTTCACTAACAAGTGTGTTGAAGGCAGGGATTTTATCTTATACATTGTTGTGTCTCCAGTATCTAGAACAGTGCTATGTACACAGCAGGTGCTCACTCATGAATGAGTGAACAGCAGAGGATACCACAGAGGGCTTTCACCACTCTAAAGAGTCAGTACGGCATGAACAGCTTCCCAAAGTCATTTCACTTAAAGCTCTCCTCTAATAAAAGCCCAAATTGCCAGGATGGGGCTGATAATTAGCAACAGGCATCCTTTTTCAAGCTTTCATATACAAGATTACATTGCATGTTTTTAAATATGGATTGGGAAATGATTATTGAATAAAGGACAGATAGGCATAACACATTGTGGCATTTTATTCACAAAATATAAAATATATAAGAAAATATTGGGACTTAAACACTTATGAAAATTAACCTCTTCATGGATAATTAAACTACAAAACCAATAGGTGCTTCCCTACTCCTGTGGCTTGTTGGACGTCATTAGGCCCATGTTCCTGAGTGGAAATAATCCGTTGGGTATGATTAATATTTGTCCCGAGGGAATGGGGCATATGCTTAACACTGTTATTTGACATCACAACTTCCTCACTCTGTAACTCCATTTTCCTGACTTCTGAAGTTACTTGAATTGCGCCCTAATTCAGAGGTTCCATGAGGAACGCCTAGCAAAGTTCTCTTCAAGCTGGGAAGGTGGTCTTTGTCTATCAGTCTGCAAGTTTAAAAGAGATCTGCAAGGAGCAATGGTGAGGGAAGAGGCCCTACTCAGGCAGTCAGATTGGCCAAATCATCCAGGTAGTCAATGTAATATTGCAGGCAGATATCACAACCTAAGTGAGCTTCACAGCCATCTTCATTTAGTAAAACACAGATTGGTTGTTAAGTAATAATAATAATAATGAGGTTAAAGGATTTAACTACCACATCCATGTAATCGCAGACTCTGGTCCAGAAAATACAGTAACTCTCTACCTCTAATTATTATTCTTGAGCATCTTGTTTCTCCATATCTCAGAACACCAAGAAAATGAACTTCTGTTTGTCTCTCTTCAAATACAGAATGGTTTAATGTTATGATAAATCAGATGGCACTAAAATTAATAACTATCATGTGCAGTGTATTATTATAGTCATTTATAATGCACAGTACAGCTCTTCTAGTGTGATGAATTATCTTCCTAATGATGGCGCCACCATAATATATCAACTAATAGATACTTCTAAGTTCACAGAGTAACATGCCTCAGTTACATGACTTTTTTTCTTACAGAGAATTATATCAGAATAATTTTTGTATTCTTTTCCACATTCTACTGTTTTTCTTCTTAATCCATATAGCATTGTTATATCCTATTATTATTATCTAATCCTGAGTCCTCAATAAAAGCACCAGTGAATAAATGATTAAGAATGCAAGTCTGAAGTCCAGAACTCTTGGGCACCCCTAACATTACTGTAGAAGACAGACCTTAAGGTGGCTCTAGGGATCCCTACCTCCTGGTGTTTACCCCTTCTACAATCTCCTTCTCTCAAGTGTGAGCAGAACTTGCTTCTAACCAGTAGAATATGGCAAAGATAATGGGTTATCACTGCCATTCTTACGCTATGTTATATGGCCAAGATCATGGGATGTCACTCCTGTGATTACCATATATTATATGATTCCACCTTGCTAGAAAACTTGTTCTAGAGGTGCCATCTTCCTTGCTGACTTTGAAGAAGCAAGCTGCCATGAATTCTAAAGCTGCAAGAACATGAATTCTGTCAACAATCTGAGGGAGCTTGAAAACTAATCCTTTCCCAGTTGTTCTGAGGAGATGGAAGACCCAATCTGCACCTTTATTCCAACCTCGTACAGGACCCTGAAGACAAGAACCTAGCTTAGCCAAACCTCAGCTGTGAGATCACAAAAGTTTGTTACTTTGAATCACTATGTTTGTGGTAATTATTACGCAGCAGTAGAAAACTAGCACAATTACACTTAATGGACCTCACCCTAGACTTCTGATCTAAAGTTATCGATATGGAATTTCTTTGGATATTACTACAACTTCATAGCCTATCAGATTTTGGGCGGGGGAGGGGAGGCGCTCAGGAAAGTGTGTACCTGAAATCATAACCGTTCAAAAAATTTTCATTGACTAATTCCCAGGTATTTTATTATACACTAAGGCAACATGTATGAATAAGATACTTTACTAGTTTTCAAGGAGATTACAGTATAATGGTGAAGAAAAACACAGAAACCAGTTATTTCAACATACATAGGCTCTTGCCATAGAGTGTAGAGAATGGGGCATACAGGTACAGATGGCCTCCTTTATGAGATGATTCTAAAATGGAAATTGCTGTCCAGAAAACGTGGCTTGTTGAAACTTCTGTGCACTAGGAAATTGAATAATAGTGACTGTAACAATAACAACTAAATAGGTAATATTTATATATCCTTTGCTAGGTACCAGATATTGTTCTAAATGCATTATTTAATTACTGCCCAAAACAATTCAATGATGTGAATCTTAGCCTCATTTTACAGATGAGTAAACTGAGAGTTTAAGGAACAGCTCAATAGTGACAAAGAGAGAATTCATTCCTCTAACTTCTCCATGACTCCCGGACCTATGTTCTTCCCACTAAAATGCTATCTTATGGGAGAGAGTCTTTTGACCTACCTCTCCGCTGCCCTTCTAAATTGCATGTGCTACTACAAGCAACTCTATGCCAATAAAATGGACAACCTGGAAGAAATGGACAAATTCTTAGAAATGCACAACCTTCTGAGACTGAACCAGGAAGAAATAGAAAATATGAACAGACCAATCACAAGCACTGAAATTGAGACTGTGGTTAAACATCTTCCAACAAACAAAAGCCCAGGAGCAGATGGCTTCACGGGCAAATTCTATCAAACATTTAGAGAAGAGCTAATACCTATCCTTCTCAAACTCCTCCAAATATAGCAGAGGGAGGCACATTCCCAAACTCGTTCTACGAGACCACCATCACCCTGATACCAAAACCAGACAAACACGTCACAAAGAAAGAAAACTACAGGCCAATATCACTGATGAATACAGAAGCAAAAATCCTCAACAAAATACTAGCAAACAGAATCCAACAGCACATTAAAAGGATCCTACACCATGATCAAGTGGGGTTTATCCCAGGAACGCAAGGATTCTTCAATATACGCAAATCAATCAGTGTGATACACCATATTAACAAATTTAAGGAGAAAAACCATATGATCATCTCAATAGATGCAGAGAAAGCTTTCGACAAAATTCAACACCCATTTACGATAAAAACCCTGCGGAAAGTAGGCATAGAGGGAACTTTTCTCAACATAATAAAGGCCGTATATGACAAACCCACAGCCAACATCGTCCTCAATGGTGACAAACTGAAAGCATTTCCACTAAGATCAGGAACAAGGCAAGGTTGCCCACTCTTCCCACAGTTATTCAACATAGTTTTGGAAGTTTTAGCCACAGCAATCAGAGAAGAAAAAGAAATAAAAGGAATCCAAACTGGAAAAGAAGAAGTAAAGCTGTCACTGCAGATGACATGATACTATACATAGAGAATCCTAAAGATGCTACCAGAAAACTACTAGAGCTAATCAATGAATTTGGTAAAGTAGCAGGATACAAAATTAATGCACAGAAATCTCTGGCATTCCTATACACTAATGATGAAAAATCTGAAAGTGAAATTAAGAAAAATCACTCCCATTTACCATGGCAACAAAAAGAATAAAATATCTAGGAATAAACCTACCTAAGGAGACAAAAGATCTGTATGCAGAAAACTATGACACTGATGAAAGAAATTAAAGATGATACAAATAGACGGAGAGATATACCATGTTCTTGGATTGGAAGAATCAACTTTGTGAAAATGACTCTACTACCCAAAGCAATCTACAGATTCAATGTAATCCCTATCAAACTACCACAGGCATTTTTCACAGAACTAGAACAAAAATTTCACAATTTGTATGGAAACACAAAAGACCCCGAATAGCCAAATCAATCTTGAGAAAGAAAAATGGAGCTGGAGGTATCAGGCTCCTGGACTTCAGACTATATTACAGAGCTACAGTAATCAAGACAGTATGGTACTGGCACAAAAACAGAAATATAGATCAATGGAACAGGATAGAAAGCCCAGAGATAAACCCACACACATATGGTCACCTTATCTTTGATAAAGGAGGCAAGAATATACAATGGAGAAAAGACAGCCTCTTCAATAAGTGGTGCTGGGAAAACTGGACAGCTACATGTGAAAGGATGAAATTAGAACACTCCCTAACACCATACACAAAAATAAACTCAAAATGAATTAAAGACCTAAATGTAAGGCCAGACACTATCAGACTCTTAGAGGAAAACATAGGCAGGACACTGTATGACACAAATCACGGCAAGATCCTTTTTGACCCACCTCCTAGAGAAATGGAAATAAAGACCAAAATAAACAAATGAGACCGAATGAAACTTAAAAGCTTTTGAACAGCAAGGGAAACCATAAACAAGACCAAAAGACAACCCTCAGAATGGGAGAAAATATTTGCCAATGAAGCAACTGACAAAAGATTAATCTCCAAAATTTACAAGCAGCTCGTGCAGCTCAATATCAAAAAAACAAACAACCCAATCCAAAAATGGGCAGAAGACCTAAATAGACATTTCTCCAAAGAAGATATACAGATTGCCAAGAAACACATGAAAGAATGCTCAACATCTTTAATCATTAGAGAAATGCAAATCAAAACTACAATGAGATATTATCTCATACCAGTCAGAATGGCCATCATTAAAAATCTACAAACAATAAATGCTGGAGAGGGTGTGGAGAAAAGGGAAACCTCATACACTGTTAGTGGGAATGTAAATTGATACAGCCACTATGGAGAACAGTATGGAGGTTCCTTAAAAAACTAAAAATAGAACTACCATACAACCAGCAATCCCACTACTGAGCATATACCCTGAGAAAACAATAATTCAAAAAGAGTCATGTACCACAATGTTCTTTGCAGCTCTATTTACAATAGCCAGGACATGGAAGCAACCGAAGCATCCATCGACAGATGAATGGATAAAGAAGATATGGCACATACATACAATGGAATATTACTCAGCCACAAAAGGAAACGAAATTGAGTTATATGTTGTGAGTTGGATAGACCTAGAGTTTCTCATACAGAATGAAGTAAGTCAGAAAGAGAAAAACAAATACCATATGTTAACACATATATATGGAATCTAAAAAAAACAGGTCATGAAGAACCTAGAGGCAAGATGGGAGTAAAGATGCAGACCTACTAGAGAATGGACTTGAGGACATGGGTAGGGGGAAGTGTAAGCTGGGACAAAGTGAGAGTGGTAGTGTATATATGGACATACATACACTACCAAATGTAAAATAGATAGCTAGTGGGAAGCAGCCTCATCGCACAGGGAGATCAGCTTGGTGCTTTGTGACCAGCTAGAAGGGTGGAATAGGGAGGGTGGGAAGGAGGGAGATGCAAGAGGGAAGCGATATGGGGATATGTGTATATGTATAACTGATTCACTTTGTTATAAAGCAGAAACTAACACACCACTGTAAAACAATTATACTCCATAAAAAGGTTAAAAAAATAAATAAATAAAAAAATAAAGACTGGGCTAAGCAAAAAAAATAAAACAATGGATGGAGAGATAAGTAGATAGATACATAAATTGATAGGTAGAAACTATGCCTAAGAAATATCAAGGTTCCTTCAAGGCAGCACATGTATTGACGGCCAACATTACTTACTGCTAACTCCATACTAGGGAATTATGCTAAATTCTTTTTTTTTTTTTTTTTTTTTTTTTTTTTTGCAGTACGCGGGCCTCTCACCTTTGTGGCCTCTCCCATTGTGGAGCACAGGCTCTGGATGCGCAGGCTCAGCGGCCATGGCTCACGGGCCCAGCCGCTCCGCGGCACAAACCCGTGTCCCCTGCATCGGCAGGCGGACTCTCAACCACTGCGCCACCAGGGAAGCCCCAATGCTAAATTCTTGACATGACTTTTTTCATTTAATCTTTACAAGAATTCTACGAGGGAGATACTCATCCTATTATACAGATTAGGAAAGTGAAGATGGAAGACGTTTACAACTTCTCCTCAGTCACAGAGCATGTGAGTGGGATTGTACCCCAGGTAGTCAGTCTGATGTTCGTGTCTGTGCGCTTAACCACTGCACGTACTGCCTCCTACTTAGGTCTATAGTTTGCCTTCCTAGTTTTTGTTTCTATCAATTGTTATGAGTTAATTACACTGTAAGTAAGAGTATTTTGAGGCCTTTTCTGGACTAGTTATGTGGGGAAATGAGGTTCAAAAAGAAAATAAGCCTTACTGACTCTAATTGGGTGGTGACCTCCCTAAAAAGATCTTTACATTATAACCCCTGGAGACTGTAAATGTGACCTTATCTGGAAAAAGGAGCTTCTCAGATGTAAGTAAGTAAAGGATTTTTGAGATGAGATCATCTGGGATCCCTGGGTGGGTCCTAAATCCCGTGGCAAGTGTCCTTATAAAAAACATACGAGGGCTTCCCTGGTGGTGCAGCGGTTGAGAGTCCGCCTGCCAATGCAGGGGACACGGGTTCGTGCCCCGGTCTGGGAAGATCCCGCATGACGCGGAGCGGCTGGGCCCGTGAGCCATGGCCGCTGAGCCTGCACGTCCGGAGCCTGTGCTCTGCAGCGGGAGAGGCCACAACAGTGAGAGGCCCGCGTACCGCAAAA
>RJWK010039885.1:0-20200 GCA_004363435.1 Platanista minor | reverse complement strand
AGAAAAAGGAAGGAAGAAAGTAGGGGCAGAGGGAGAGAGGGAGGGAAGGAAGAAAGAAAGAAGGAAAGAAAGAACATATTAGAAAAATCACCATTTTGTAAACTTCAGTAAAATAAGTGATTCAGACAAGGATCATCTAGGGAGGCTGAAAAGCACTAGAAGAAACATGAGGAAAGACACAGTCCTGCAGGTCCATAACATCACCCCATAGAGTGCTTCCTAATTAGAAAGGGAAAAGCATACCTTTGTGTTGGAACATGCAGGTGGTTACACTTAGCTATGTGATCAAATTAGTGTCACTAACAGAGACTTCCTAACATTATATGCCTCCTGATGTGATATGATATAAAATACACAGAAGCTGTATTCTTGTCAAAAATCTTTAGTCTAAATCTAATTTCCAAATTGCATGAAATATGGAAAATAGAAGAATCAACCATACAAATCCAGAATATGGAATATTCCATAAGCTCAGTTTCTTCAATAGATCAATATCATAAAAAAAGAAAATAAATCACTATCATGAAAAAATCATATCATGAAGAAAGAAAAATCCCCATTGAGGGATTCTCAGGGAACAGAGGTCAGTGGACACAATCTTTGAGCTCTCTCTCTGACTCACTCCAGCTCACTGGTATTTACCAGAATGGAGCTTATACCCTTGTCTGTTTTTTGCAGCTACTATCAGGAGACACTAGTACATTGTCCAGTTCTAGTGCCCAGTTGGGCTTACACCTGTAGGTCCCACAAAACTGTAACCAACAGAGGAGAGTTCTCAAACAGCTACCACCCCCAGGGCAGAGCAAGAGGGTCTGTTGAACCAGGAAGGCAGTCTTTCTGAGAAAGAGGGCTATTAGCTCATCATTGTAGCTGCAGCCTGAAGGGCAGGGTTCTAGTTAAATACACATTTAAGGGCTTACTGTAAATCCTATCAGACACCTCAAAAGATGGATGCTATATTCATGCTCTCCTTCTGTAGTGGTCCAGAGCACAAATATCTCTCAGGGGGGACATTTTACACATGACTGGTGCCCTGGTTTTTATGCCTGGTGTCCTGGTTTTGGCTGCTGTCACCCAGGGGATGACCCTTGAATGCCTGGCCCTGGTGGCAGGTGAGGCTTGTGTTCCTGATTCCCACACGACTCTAACAATCAGAGAGACAGTTCTCAGCAAGCTACCACACCTAGGATACTGCACAGACAGCAGACACACCCCAAGACTCTCTGTAGAAGAGGCCTGTGTTCTTGTCCTGCAGCTTCAGCCAGAGGAGTAGGATTCAGGTCTGCACATACTTAGAGACCTCTAGAGATGCTCTCAGGGAACATGGGCCAGGGGATTCCATCATTGCTCTCTCCCTCTGCCTCACTACAGCTCACCCAGAAAGGAGATTACACACTCATCTGGAGCCTCAATATTTGTGATCGCCACCCAGGGGACAACTCCAGATTGCCTGGTCTGGTGCCCAGCAGGGCTTACATTTGCAGTCCCACAGGACTGTACATATTTGCACACTTTAAAAGCTGCTCTCTGAGGGTTTGGCTTCCAGTGAATCTGAGTCTAGGCGCTGACTGAGATCTGCCCCTTTGGGACACTGACAGTCTTGGCACACCCTCAGCTACTGGGAGCCATTAAAAATAAAATAGGCTGCTTGGACAAGCACAAAGGTCTGAGAGACAACCAAAAGCTAGGACAGGGTTGAATGATAAGGATCATCTCCAACATGAGGCAACTCCTGCAAGACTAGGAGAGGTGGCATTTTATCTAATACATAGAATCAAATTCAGAGTCAAGCAAAGTGAAGAAATAGATTAATAAATACCAAATGAAAGAACAAGATAAACCTTGGGAAAAAGCCTTGAAACATAGAGAAGTAATTCACCTGATAAAGTGTTCAAAGTCATGGTTATAAAGATGCTCACCAACCTTGAAAGAATGGGTGAACACAGTGAGAACTTCAAGAAACAGAGGAAATACAAGAAAGTACCAAATAGAAGTCACAAGGGTGAACATTACAATTACTTAACTGAAAAATACACTACAGGCATTCAACAGACTAGATGAAGGGAAGAAAGGATTGGTGAACTCAAGGACAAAATAGAGGAACTCACCAATCATAGCAGAGAAAGAAAGGAAGAAAGAGAGAGAGAGAGAAATGGAGGGAGGGGGAGGGAGGAAGGAAGGAAGGAAGAAGGAAAGAGAGATAAATTAAGGTACTTATGGGACAACATCAAGCTGACTAACATTTGCATTGTAGGGTTTCCAAAAGGAGAAGAGATAAAGAGGCAGAAAATTATTTGAAGAGATAATGGCTGAAAACATCCATAACCTGGAGAAGGAAATAAACATGTAGATCCAGGAAAACCAGAGAGTTTCAAATAAGATGAACTCAAAGAGACACACATCAGGACACATTTAACTTTCATTTGCAGGCCAGAAGGAGGTGGGATGACATATTCAAAGTGTTGAAAGAAAAAGAAATCCAACCGAGGATACTCTAGCCAGAAAGGTTATTATTCAGAATTGAATGAGAGGTAGAGTTTTCCAGACAAGCTAAAATTAAGAGTTAATCACCACTAAACTGGCTTTACAGGAAATGTTAAAGAGAATTCTTTAAGAAGAAAGGAAAGGGCAGTAAGTAGTAGCAAGAAAGCGTACAAAAAAATAATCTCACTGGTAAAGATAAATACATATTTTACAGGTAGAGGATTAATCACTTAAAAAGCTAGCATGAAGGTAAAGACAAAAGTAGTAAAATAAATATAACTTCAGTAGTTAATCAAGAGATACACAAGATAAAACAAAGTAAAAATTGACACAAAAAACATAAAACAGGGGCTTCCTTGGTGGCGCAGTGGCTGAGAGTCCGCCTGCCGATGAAGGGGACACGGGTTTGTGCCCCGGTCCGGGAAGATCCCATGTTCCGCGGAGCAGCTGGGCCCGTGAGCCATGGCCACTGAGCCTGCGCGTCCGGAGCCTGTGCTCTGCAATGGGAGAGGCCACAACAGTGAGAGGCCCGCGCACCGCAAAAAAACAAACAAAAAAAAACCCCAAAAAACAAACAAACAAAAAAACATAAAACGTGTGGTGGGGGAGGGTAAAAATGTAGACTTTTAGAAAGTGTTAAAACTCAAGTTGCTATCAACATAAAATAGACTTTTATACATATAGGCTGTTATATGTGAGCCTCATGGTAACCACAAAATGAAAACCTAAAGTAGATGCACAAATGTTAATAAGAAAGGAATCTAAGCATAAAGAGAAAGTCTTCAAACCTTGAAAAAAAGTTTAGAGCAGGAGAAGAAAGGACCAGAGGAATTACAAAACAGCCAGAAAACAATTAACGAAATGGCAGTAAGTACATGCCTATCAATAATTACTTTGAATGTAAATGGACTAAATTCTCAAATCAAAAGACAGAGTGACTGAATGGATAAAAAACAAGACCATCTACATGTTACCTATAAAAGACTCACTCCAGATGTAAGGGCGCACACTGACAGTAAAGAGATGGAAAAACATATTCCATGCAAATGGAAACCAAAAAAAAGCCGGGGTAGCTACACTTACATCAGACAAACAGACTCTAAAACAAAGACTGTAATAAGAGACAAAGAGGGGCATTACATAATGATAAAGGGGTCAATCACACTAAAGGGTATGACACTGGTAAATATTATTGTCTGGGAGTGCTTTCCCATGAGAAAGACTCTCTGCCTCAATTCCAAAATTTTTTAATTTACAACCTTAAATCGGCTAAGTATCGAAATATTTGGACAACTTCTGTGTTCCTTGCTATCAGTGCAACTTGTGGAATATGTAAATGGCCTGAGGCTTCTAACAATGTTTTAGATTCTGTTTTCCTGAATTTGTATAGATAATTCTCAAGTTTGGTAGCAATAGATGAATTTTGTGGTTGATAAATGAAAAAAGAACAAAGTGTATCCAGTAATTAATGTGTTTTTCTTCTTCCTATGACAAAATATATTTCCTATAAATTTGAGAGAATTTGAGTTACCACAACTCCTTTACTTGTTTTTTTAAGGTTTGAGCTACTCAGTTTTTGCTACTCATTTTTATTGGGGCAAAAATAATTTTAATAAAGACCCTGGCAGTATCTCAAGAAACATACTTTATTTAGAGTCAGTTTCATGTTACAGGCTCAAAAAGCAATAGAGTCCTGACAGTCAAACAGAACTTGAAAACAAGGTTGAGAGAATTTTCCCTCAAAAAAATATTTTATAGGACCTATAAAATACAAACGAATAATTCTTAAATGATTACTACAGAAATCTAAACATAATACCAGCTAAGAAGGGGCATAATAAAATGTATATACCCCTAAAAAGTTGATGGCATAAATCCCTATAACACAAGACCCTCAAGCAAGGAGGAAATTAGTATCACTAGAACTCAAGGAGGGAGACTTTCCCCTTCCAACCAGGGATACTGAAGGAGGTTTTATCAAAGATAATAACATTGGATCTGGTCCTTAAAGGATAGGAAGGATTTGGAATATAAAAATGGAATAAACCATCAGCATCGTTAGATAATCTACACAAATACAAATAAGATATGAAACTAGAGGACTCTCAAATATATGAAAAGAGCCACCTCAGGAAAACATTACCAATATAAAAATCAACTGGGATACTAAGTTGCATTTGACACTTATTAAATAGAAATTGGGTAGTAAGATTTGCCAGTAGTCTTGTTCTCTGTATCCACATGGATCTGGGATAATTTTCCAGATTATTATTATCCACGTGGAACATGCTGAAAGCACACAATTCCCCGGGGCCTCGCTGTGTCCAGGGCCACCCCCACCAGTCACCTGCCCTCCACGCTCTACCGTGTGCTTCAGGCTTCCCTGCACTTTCAGGGCAGTTCTGTCGGGGCAGTCCACCTGCTCATGCAAGAATTCAGCGTTGTGTAGTCAGCTTTGCTGTGGGAACTGACAACCCTAAAAATCTCAGTGGCTTCCACCAACGAGCATGTTATATGATGCCTGAATGTTGGTTACAGGTCTCCTGAGCTCCAGGATCCAGGCTGAAGGAGACGCCTCCTCGTGGGAAATGCCATGCTGCTGGGAGAGGGAAAGCTTTGTGTATACCTGGCACTCTGCCCCTGCTCTTCTCATTTTATCAGCAAGTAGTCGTTATGGGGCAGGCAACTGTTCCCACTTGTGGGGTTGCTGACCTGAGCTGGGAATGGGGAGGAGGGCTGGGAATGATGACAAAGTCCACCACAGCTTGAGGCCACTTTCTCACTGAACGAATCCTCACCCAGTGGTCCCAATTTGAAAGATGTGGCAGAGTTTCCCTCTTGTAATCTTAATTCCTCTCTGATAGATGTTGCTGTTCTCTTGCCAAGTTCCTGTCAAGAGGTCTGAACCTCTGACCCTAAGCTCAGCGACTTCAGCTCCTCCTCCATAGCCTCTCTTCTGGCTGACATCCCCATGCAGACTTCTTGCCTGGAGTGCTGAGCCTTTCAACATCCTAATTGCTTATCCCAGGCTCCAACTGCTTTTGGAGAAACCCTATAAAGGGGTATCAGATCCTCTCCCCAACTCAGCACTCCGTCACAGTGTTAGGCTACCACGTATTGATTTCTCTCTGGATAAAGGATGTTCTGCTCAGTAGATTGGACTTCCTCCAGCAGTGACAGCTGGACCACTGCTCTTGTGCCCTCATAACTGCCCCCTCTCAGCTACTGGCCGACCGACCTCATCCTCCAGAGGCAACTGATCCATGACAGCTGAGGAATGAATGATGACACACTGCTTTGCTTCTTGACTTGTCAAGGAACTTTCTGACTACTAATTTTGTGTAGCAGGTTTGACTTTTAATCCACATCTTCAGCTGTGTATGAAATAAAACTTGTATATGGCTTTTGGTACCCATGACCTGGAGCTGAAATTGCCAGGTCGGAGATGTACTTTTGTTCAAACTTGGCATACTGCAAAATAGTTTTCCAAAATGGTGGTGCCAATTTATACTTGCACCAGCAATAGAATGCAGTTCCTGACAGCCTTGAAATTTTAGCCATCATTATGGGTATGTAGTGGTGTCTCTTGGTTATTTTAATGTACATTTCCTGATGACTAATGATGTTGAGCAACTTTTTATATAAACATCAATCTTTCGAAAACCTCCCTTTTGAGAAGCACTTGCACAAATGTCTTCCCAATTTTTTAAACGAGTCTTTTTCTTATTGATTTGTAGAAGCACATTATATAATCTAGAGGGGGGAACCTCTCTCTTTTGTGTGTGCCTAACATACTTTCTCCTGTACTGTGACTCACATTTTCATTATTTTACTGCTATATTTCAGTGAAGATATGTTCACAGCTTTAGTGTAATCTGATTCTTCAATCTTTTTTATGTTCAAAGTTTTTTGTATAATATTTAAGAAGTCTTTTTCTACACTTATGTCATTATATACTGCATTAGAATGTATTCTAAAATGTTTATTGTTTACCTTTCACATGTAGATTTAAATTCCACATGGGCATTATTAGTGTATGCATGTGTGTGTTTCTATATAAGGCATGAAATAAGCATCAATTTTCATTTTTTCTGCATGAATCTCCAGTCGACTCATCACTATTATTAATGACTCTTCTTTCTGCATTTCTGTACACTAATAACAAAGAAAGAGAAATTAAGAAAATATCCCATTAACAATCACATAAAAATAAAATTGGTACAGCCACTATGAAAAATGGTATGGAGGTTTATAAAAGAATTAAATATATGACTATCATATGATCTAGCAAACCCACTTCTGGGTGTATAACTGAAGGAAATGAAATCAGTACCTCAAAGAGATATCTTCACTCCCATATTTACCGCAGTATTATTTACAATAGCCAAGATATAGAAATAACCTGTGTTTGTGGACAGATGAATGGATAAAGAAAAAGTTATATATATTTTATATATGATTATGTATATATGTGTGTGATTCATGTAAGAATGAAATATCATTCAGCAATACAAAAGAAGAAAATCTGCCATTTGTGAAAACATGGATGAACACTGAGTTCATTATGTTAGGCAAAATACGTCAAAGACAAATACTGCATGTTATCAGTTACATGTGGAATCTAAAAAACAAAAAACGCTTCGGACTCATAGAAACAGAGTGTTGAATGTTGGTTGTCATGGATTGGATGGTGGGAGAAATAGTGGGATATCAGTCAAGGAGCACAAACTTTCAGAATTATTTCTGAGGATCAAATATACAGCACGGTGACTACAATTAATAATGCTGTATCGTGTACTCAAAATTTGCTAAAAGAGTAGATCTTAAGCATTCTCACCACAGGGAGGGGGAAGAAAGTAACTATGTGAGGTGACTGATGTGTTAATTTGATTGTGATAATCATTTCATAATGTATTCATATGCCAAATACTGACAGTGTACCCTTTAAATATATACAATTTTATTTGTCATTTATACCTCAATAAAGCTAGAAAAATTTAAAAGGAAAATTGAAAAAGAGAAAAGGAAAGGACACTCTAGATTAAAGAGATGTAATAACAAAATGTAATACATAAACATATTGTTTTCTGGGGTTTTTTTAAACATCTTTATTGGAGTATAATTGCTTTACAATGGTGTGTTAGTTTCCGCTTTATAACAAAGTAAATCAGTTATACATATACATATGTTCCCATATCTCTTCCCTCTTGCATCTCCCTCCCTCCCACCCTCCCTATCCCACCCCTTTAGTTTGTCACAGAACACCGAGCTGATCTCCCTGTGCTATGCGGCTGCTTCCCACCAGCTATCTATTTTAAGTTTGGTAGTGTATATATGTCCATGCCCCTCTCTCACTTTGTCACAGCTTACCCTTCCCCCTCCCCATATCCTCAAGTCCATTCTCTAGTACGTCTGTGTCTTTATTCCCGTCTTAACCCTAGGTACTTCATGACCTTTTTTCTTTTTTTTTCTTAGATTCCATATATATGTGTTAGTATACAGTATTTGTTTTTCTCTTTCTGACTTACTTCACTCTGTATGACAGACTCTAGGTCCATCCACCTCACTACAAATAACTCAATTTCGTTTCTTTTTATGGCTGAGTAATAGTCCATTGTATATATGTGTCACATCTTCTTTATCCATTCATCTGTTGATGGACACTTTTAATAAAAGTTGTAAAATTCATTTTTAAAGCAACTGAAAAATTTGAGTATGGATTGTGTATTAGATGATATTAGGGAATTACTTTGAATTTTGTTTGATTATGGGATTATGTGATTGAGATCGTCGAATATCTCAGCAAGTTAAAAATACAAGAAAACATAAGAAAAACATTTACAATTGTTGATTCTAATGATTAACTAATATAGAGTTTGTCAATATATTATTCTTCCAACTTTTCTCCATGGTTGAAAATTACGTAATGTGAAAGTTGGAGAGTAGAAGAACCATACAAAGGGGAAAGAAATACTTCAAGAGGTGGAGCTATCTGTCACTGAGATGAGAATTCCACTTCTGGGTGGATATCTGCCAGAGAGGTCATGATGGAATTCCTCCACTGACTGTGAAAACTGAGGATGCTGCTAAGGTCCTGTCTGTCTCTAGGAATCTATGATTCCAGGATACGGTATCATGTTGCTACAAAACAGTTTTGCTTAAGGGAAGATTAAATGAGATCATGTCTGTGTCTGACACATGATACTTTATTTATGGGGAAAAAGATGCCCTGTATATAGACCTGAGTGTTCCAGGTACAGAAAAATATTATGTTGTGTAACAGGAAAGATCATAACATTTACAGATACCACTGTGGTCTCATTTATCATGTTGAGGGCATCAATGTCAGAAAGAAGGTAGAATTTTATTATTTTCTGAATGTTTTCCCATAAAGGCACATCTAGCTGATGGTTACCATATTAGACACTGCTGTTTCAGAAGGTGGAGAGAGATATGATGCAGCACATTTAATTAAAAAGTCCTAACACCATTGGATTGTAAAGCAATATAAATCTATTTTCTTTCAGGTACGTCTTCAGTATGAAACATCATAAGAAAGAAAGGACACAGTGATCCTGTGATAAACCACTATAGAAAAGAATATTAAAAAAAGAATATATATGTATTGCTGAATCACTATGCTGTACAGCAGAAATTGACACAACATTGTAACTCAACTATACTTCAGTTAAAAAAAGACAGAAAAGATAAGTAAAAGGGAGAAGCATTTTAGGTTTTGGAAGTCAGAATGCTAAAGAGAAGGAAGAATCTTGAAAGGAAGTCTTATTAGAAGACTGCAAACTCCAAGGAAGTCATCAAGCAGGTTTTTGCTAGTGATGAGGAGGCAACCACCTCTAGCCTTTCTAAAACCTAGGATGAACAAGAGGAAATCAGTCAGCTGGAGGTCCTCACCAGTCTCACAGACATTTTCTGACCTGGACCTGGATATAGAGCACCCGATGCTTTCTGAATATCATTTCATGGGGAACAGAGCTGGGTGCTTACTAAATGCCAGACCTTGTGCACAGCATTTTTCCATGGATTATCTCATTTAATACTCACAACAATCCTCTGAGTTGAAAATGTAATGGAGTTTCTATTGAGATTGTCAGAATTAAGAGTCTTCTCCAAGAGTTTAGGTGATTTTGAGAACCAAGAAATTGCATCGGGAAGTGAAATAATGGAAAGTATCTTTCTTAAGAAGAGGGCGAAGATTCAAAAATGGATTCATTTTTGGACATGTAGCTAACTGAAGAATTGGAGTCCTTAATACAGAATGCCTTTAAGCAATCGATCTTTTCTGATGACCACATAAATTCATTTTTGCCTTTATGAATATTAATAGTTTAAGTGACTCAAGCAAGCATGTAAGTATTATGACTCCCATTCTTTCTACAAAAAAAAAAATATGGATTAGAGCAATGAAAATTTAGAAAATTCTACCTCTTCATTAAATTTAAATTTCTTAAGTTACATTCAGTTTTGACTGAATAATACTAATATGTGCACAGCCTATTTATGATGCAGACAGGGAAAACTCAACAGGCAGAAAAAAGAGCTGTAACTCCTGAAAAACCTGAATTAATAGCACAAGTATTCCCTGATACTGCTGTAGATCTAGAATACAGGTGTAGGTAAGAATACGAACAAACCACTTCCTAAAAGTTAAGCAGAACTTTAAGTTCTACATAGCCTCAAGCAATCTTTCCTAGTTATCTGAAAGCTACAACAGCTAAAGACAAGTATGAAATGGAGAAAAAATCTAGTAGCAATAGACACTGGAGTTGGTATATAATTTTCGAATTTGTCTGCTATTTGAAAACCCTGTATCACGTCCTACATATCTGGAACTAAATGAGAAAATTAATTTTACTGACCCTTTTGAAATAAAGAAAAATGAAAATCTTCCAAAGGATTATGTGAGATTTCAGATAAACACAGAATAATTTATGAATGAAGATGAACAAGAATTGGAGACTATTCTAATGGCCTGGAATGCTTTGTCATCTGGAGTAAGCAAAAAAGATGAAAGTGTGATGATGACTGTCATGACAGGGATGGCCAGTCTCTCATCAGAGACTGCCTGGAATTGCCATTACCCGCTGAAATGGCTTTTCAGCATAATGAAGTATTTGGCTATGTTAGCATTGATTCAGGGTCTTTAACAGTTGAGGAGAATGTGCTTCATATCGATCTGAGTTTGGAAAAATTGATTCATAAGAAAACTAAAAGAATCTGTGATGGTTAGCAGGCTTCTTTTTATAAAGAACTCCTTTTGTGTCTGTTTCGTCACCTTCCTTCTTGAACAAAATCTACCACATTATATACTATAATTCCATTGAATTTGATTTTGAGAGAGAATTAACTTTTACCAGTTAACAGGTTGCTGATTTTTCCTCCTCTTTTCAGCTATTTTTAACTTATTTTTCTTCCAGTTACATTGAGATATAATTGACATACAGCACTGTATAAGTGTAAGGTGTACAGCATACTGATTTGACTTACATACGTCATGAAATGATTATCACAATAAGTTTGGTGAACATCCATCATCTCATATAGATACATGAAAGAAATAAAAAATATTTTGTCCGTGTGATGAGAATTCTTAGGATTTACTCTCTTAACTACTTTCGTATATGACATAGAGCAGTGTTAATCATATTTATTATGTTGTACCTTACATTCCTAGTATTTATTTATCTAATAAGTAAAAGTTACTTTTCAACTGGCTTCATCCATATGCCCCTCTTCCACCCCCACCTCTAGTAAGCACAAATCCAATCTCTTTTGCTTTGAGTTTGTTTGTTTGTTTGTGTTTGAAATATAATTTACGTATAAACTATAATAGTTCCTGTTAAATCTCTTAAGATTATTTCCAGATTGGCCGAATTATATAATTGGTGATAGAACCAAATGTGATTGTTGATATTTTTTGAGGCTAAAAACAAAAACAGTGAGTTTTCTACTCCCATAGTTAAAGACTGCAGTGCCAATTAAGTTTTTTTCACTTCTTTTATTTATTTCTTGATTTTTTATATCTTTATTGGAGTATAATTGTTTTACAATGGTATGTTAGTTTCTGCTTTATAACAAAGTGAATCAGTTATATATATACATGTATCCCCATATCTTTTCCCTCTTTTGTCTCCCTCGCTCCCACCCTCCGTATCGCACCCCTCTAGGTGGTCACAAAGCACTGAGCTGACCTCCTTGTGCTATGCAGCTGCTTCCCACTAGCTATCTATTTTATATTTGGTAGTATATATATGTCCATGCCATGCTCTCACTTTGTCACAGCTTACCCTTTCCCCTCCCAGTATCCTCAAGTCCATTGTCTAGTAGGTCTGCATTTTTATTCCCGTGTTGCCCCTAGGTTCTTCATGAGCATTTTGTTTTTGTTTTTGTTTTTTAGATTCCATATATATGTGTTAGCATACAGTATTTGTTTTTCTCTTTCTGACATTCTGCACTCTGTATGACAGTCTCTAGGTCCATCCACCTCACTATGAATAATTCAGTTTTGTTCCTTTTTATGGCTGAGTAATATTCCATTGTATATATGTGTCACATCTTCTTTATCCATTCATCTGTTGATGGACACCTAGGTTGCTTCCATAACCTGGCTATTGTAAATAGAGCTGCAATGAACATTTTAGTACATGACTCTTTTTTAATTATAGTTTTCTCATGGAATATGCCTAGTAGTGGGATTGCTGGGACATATGGTACTTCTATTTTTAGTTTTTTAACGAACCTCCATACTGTTCTCCAGAGTGGCTGTATCAATTTAAATTCCCACCAACAGTGCACAACGATTTCCTTTTCTCCACACCCTCTCCAGCATTTACTGTTTGTAGTTTTTTGATGATGGCCATTCTGACCAGTGTGAGATGATATCTCACTGTAGTTTTGATTTGCATTTCTCTAATGATTAATGATGTTGAGCATTCTTTCATGTGTTTGTTGGAAATCTGTATATCTTCTTTGGAGAAATTTCTGTTTAGGTCTTCTGCCCATTTTTGGATTGGGTTGTTTGTTTTTTTTATTGAGCTGCTTGTAAATTTTGGAGATTTGTCAAAGATTTGACAAAATCCTTTGTCAGTTGCTTCATTTGCAAATATTTTCTCCCATTCTGAGGGTTGTCTTTCCGTCTTCTTTATGGTTTCCTTTGCTATGCAAAAGCTTTTAAGTTTCATTAGGTCTCGTTTGTTTCTTTTTGTTCTTATTTCCATTTCTCTACCAGGTGGGTCAAAAAGGATCTTGCTGCGATTTTTGTCTTACAGTGTTCTGCCTATGTTTTTCTCTAAGAGTTTGATGGTGTCTGTCCTGACATTTAGGTCGTTAATCCATTTTGAGTTTATTGTTGTGCATGGTGTTAGGGAGTGTTCTAATTTCATTCTTTTACATGTAGCTGTCCAGTTTTCCCAGCACTACATATTGAAGAGGGTGTCTTTTCCCCAATGTATATTCTTGCCTCCTTTATCAAAGATAAGGTGACCATAGGCACGTGGGTTGATCTCTGGACTTTCTATCCTGTTCCACTGATCTATATTTCTGTTACTGTGCCAGTACCATACTGTCTTGATTACTGTAGTTTTGTAGTATAGTCTGAACTCAGGGAGCCCGATTCCTCCAGCTCCTTTTTTCTTTCTCCAGATTGCTTTGGCTTTTGAAGGTCTTTTGTGTTTCCATACAAATTGTGAAATTTTTTTGCTCTACTTCCGTGAAGAATGCCAGTGGTAGTTTGATAGGGATTGCATTGAATCTGTAGATTGATTTGCATAGTAGAGTCATTTTCACAATGTTGTTTCTTCCAATCCAAGAACATGGTATATCTTTCCATCTATTTGTATCAAGTTTAATTTCTTTCATCAGTGTCTTATAATTTTCTGCATATAGGTCTTTTGTCTCCTTAGGTAGGTTTATTCTTAGATATTTTATTCTTTTTGTTGCAGTGGTAAATGGGAGTGTTTTCTTAATTTCACTTTCAGACTTTTCATCATTAGTGTACAGGAATGCCAGAGATTTCTGTGCATTAATTTTGTATTTTGCTACTTTACCAAATTGATTGCTTAGCTCTAGTAGTTTTCTGATAGCATCTTTAGGATTCTCTATGTTTAGTATCATGTCATTTGCAAACAGTGACTGCTTTACTTCTTCTTTTCCAATTTGGATTCCTTTTATTGCTTTTCCTTCTCTGATTGCTGTGGCTAAAACTTCCAAAACTATGTTGAATAATAGTGATGAGAGTGGGCAACCTTGTCTTGTTCCTGATCTTAGTGGAAATGGTTTCAGTTTTTCACCATTGAAGACGATGTTGGCTGTGGGTTTGTCATATATGGCCTTTATTATGTTGAAGAGAGTTCCCTCTATGCCTACTTTTCAGAGGGTTATTATCATAAAAAGGTGTTGAATTTTTTCGAAAGTTTATCTGCATCTATTAAGATGATCACATGGCTTTTCTCCTTCATTTTGTTAATATGGAGCATCACGTTGATTGATTTGCGTATATTGAATAATCCTTGTATTCCTGGGAGAAACCCCACTTGATGATAGTGTATGATGCTTTTAGTGTGCCGTTGGATTCTGTTTGCTAGTATTTTGTTGAGGATTTTTGCATCTATGTTCATCAGTGATATTGGCCTCCAGTTTTCTTTTTTTTGTGAACACTTTTGTCTGGTTTTGATATCAGAGTGAGGGTGGCCTCATAGAATGAGTTTGGGAGTGTTCCTCCCTCTGCTATATTTTGGAGGAGTTTGAGAAGGTTAGGTATTAGCTCTTCTGTAAATGTTTTATGGAATTTGTCTGTGAAGCCATCAGGTCCTGCGCTTTTGTTTGTGGGAAGATTATTAATCATAGTTTCAATTTCAGTGCTTGTGATTGTTCTGTTCGTATTTTCTATTTCTTCCTGGGTCAATCTTGTAAAGTTGTGCACTTCTAAGAATTCGTCCATTTCTTCTGGGTTGGCCATTTTATTGGCATATAGTTGCTTGTAGTAATCTCTCATGATCCTTTGTATTTCTGCAGTGTCAGGTGTTACTTCTCCCTTTTTATTTCTAATTCTATTGATTTCACTCTTCTCCTTTTTCTCATTGATGAGTCTGGCTAATGGTTTATCAATTTTGTTTATCTCCTCAAAGAAGCTGGTTTTAGTTTTATTGATGTCTGCTATCATTTCCTTCTTTTATTTCTAATCTGACCTTTATGACTTCTTTCCTTCTGCTAACTTTGGGGGTTTATTGTTCTTCTTCTCTCTGATTGCTTTAGGTGTAAGGTTAGGTTGTTTATTTGAGATGTTTCTTGTTTCTTAAGGTAGGATTGTATTGCTATAAACATCCCTCTTAGAACTAATTTGGCTGCATCCCATAGGTTTTGGGTTGTTGTGTTTTCATTGTCATTTGTTTCTAGGCATTTTTTGATTTGCTCTTTGATTTCTTCAGTGAACTCTTCGTTATTAAGTAGTGTGCTGTTTAGCCTTCATGTGTTTGTATTTCTTACAGATTTTTTCCTGTCATTGATATCTAGTCTCATAGTGTTGTGGTCAGAAAAGATACTTGATATGATTTCAATTTTCTTAAATTTACCAAGGCTTAATTTGTGACCCAAGATATGACCTATCCTGGAGGATTTTCCATGTGCACTTGAGAATGTGTATTCCGTTGTTTTTGGATGGAATGTCCTATTAATATCAATTAAGTCCATCTTGTTTAATGTATCATTTAAAGGTGGTATTTCCTTATTTACATTCATTTTGGATGATCTGTCCATTGGTGAAAGTGGGGTCTTAAGTCCCCTACTATGAATGTGTTACTGTCGATTTCTCCTTTTATGGCTGTTAGTATTTGCCTTATGTATTGAGGTGCTCCTGTGTTGGATGCATAAATATTTAAAATTGTTATATCTTCTTCTTGGATCGGTCCCTTGATCATTAGGTAGTCTCCTTCTTTGTCTTTCTTTTAAAGTTTATTTTGTGTGATATGAGAATTCCTACTCCAGCTTTCCTTTGTGTTCCATTTGCATGGAATATCTTTTTCCATCCCCTCACTTTCAGTCTGTATGTGTCCCTAGGTCTGAAGTGGGTGTCTTGTAGACAGCATGTATACAGGTCTTGTTTTCGTATCCATAAAGCCAATCTATGTCTTTTGGTTGGAGCATTTAATCCATTTACATTTAAGGTAATTATCAATATGTATGTTCCTATTCCCATTTACTTAATTGTTTTGGTTTGTTATTGTAGGTCTTTTCCTTCTCTTGTGTTTCTTGCCTAGAGAAATTCCTTTAGCATTTGTTGTAAAGCTGGTTTGGTGGTGCTGAACTCTCTCAGCTTTTGCCTGTCTGTAAAGGTTTTAATTTCTCCATCAAATCTGAATGAGATCCTTGCTGGGTAGAGTAATCTTGGTTGTGGGTTTTTCTCCTTCATCACTTTAAAAATGCCCTGCCACTCCCTTTTGGCTTGCAGAGTTTCTGCTGAAAGATCAGCTTTTAACCTTATGGGGATTCCCTTGTGTGTTATTTGTTGTTTTTCCCGTGCTGCTTTTAATATTTGTTCTTTGTATTTAATTTTTGATAGTTTGATTAATATGTGTCTTGGCATATTTCTCCTTGGATTTATCCTGTATGGGACTCCTGTGCTTCTTGGACTTGATTAATTATTTTCTTTCCCATATTAGGGAAATTTTCAACTATAATCTCTTCAAATATTTTCTCAATCCCTTTCTTTTTCTATTCTTCTTCTGGGACCCCTATAATTCGAATGTTGGTGTGTTTAATGTTGTCCTAGTGGTCTCTGAGGCTGTCGTCAATTCTTTTCATTCTTTTTTCTTTGTTCTTCACTGCAGTAATTATTTCCACTATTTTATCTTCCAGGTCATTTATCCGTTCTTCTGCCTCAGTTATTCTGCTATCGTTTCCTTCTAGAGAATTTTTAATTTCATTTATTGTGTTGTTCATCACTGTTTGTTTGCTCTTTAGTTCTTCTAGGTCCTTGTTAAATGTTTCTTGTATGTTCTCCATTCTATTTCCAGAATTTTGGATCATCTTTAATCATTAATCTGAATTCTTTTTCAGGTAGACTGGCTATTTCCTCTTCTTTTGTTAGGTCTGTTGGGTTTTACCTTGCTCCTTCATCTGCTGTGTGTTTCTCTGTCTTCTCATTTTGCTTACCTTACTATGTTTGGGGTCTCCTTTTTGCAGGCTACAGGTTCATAGTTCCCGTTGTTTTTGGTGTCTTTCCCCAGTGGCTAAGGTTTTTTCAGTGGGTTGTGTAGGCTTCCTGGTGGAGGGGACTAGTGCCTTTGTTCTGGTGGATGAGGCTGGGTTTTGTTTTTCTGGTGGGCAGGTCCACATCTGGTGGTGTGTTTTAGGGTTTCTGTGGCCTTATTATGGTTTTAGGCAGCCTCTGTGCTATTAGATGTGGTTGTGTTCCTGTCTTGCTAGTTGTTTGGCCTAGGATGTCCAGCTTGCTGGTCGTTGAGTGGAGCTGGGTCTTGGCATTGAGATGGAGATCTATGGGGGATTTTTGCCATTTGATATTATGTGGAACTGTGAGGTCTCCTGTGGACCAGTGTGCTGAACTTGGCTCTCTCAACTCAGTGGCACAGCCCTGATGCCTGGCTGGTGCACCAAGAACCTGTCCTCCACATGGCTTAGAATAAAATGGAGAAAATAAAGAAAGAAAGAAGAAGATAAAATAAAATAAAAGTTATTCAAATAAAATGTAAAAAATAATTATTAAGAAAAAATTTTTGTTAAGTAATGAAAAAAAAAAAAAAAACGGACAGAGAGAGCCTTAGGACAAATGGTAAAAGCAAAGCTATACAGACAAAATCACACACAGAAGCATACACATACACACTCACAAAAAGAGAAAAAGGGAAATGTAAATATATATATTGTTTCTCCCAAAGTCCACCACCTCAATCTGGGATGATTCGTTGTCTATTCAGGTATTCCATACATGCAGGGTACATCAAGTTGATTGTGGAGATTAATCCGCTGCTCCTGAGGCTGCTGGGAGAAATTTCCCTTCCTCTTGTTTGTTCTCACAGATCCTGCAGCTCACCTTTGGATTTGGACCTGCCTCTGCATGTAGGTTGCCTGAGGGCGTCTGTTCTTCGCTCAAACAGGATGGGTTTAAAGTAGCAGCTGATTCGGGGGCTCTGGCCCCTCAGGCCGGTGGGACAGAGCGGTATGGAATGCAGGGCCAGCCTGCAGCTGCAGACACCAAATTTACGTTGCACCAGACTGAGGCACACCATGCGTTCTCTGGGGGAAGTTGTCCCTTGATCACGGACCCTGGCAGTGGTGGGCTGCACAGGATCCTGGGAGGGACGGTGTGGATAGACACCTGTGCTTTCACACAGGCTTCGTGGTGGTGGCAGCAGCAGCCTTAACATCTCATGCCCATCTTTAGGGTCTGTGCTGATAGCCGCGGCTCACACCTGTCTCTGGAACTCCTTTAAGCGGCACTCTTAATACCTCGTGCACCAGGAAACTAAGAGGCAGGAAAAAGTCTCTTGTCTCTTTGGCAGCTCTAGACTTTTGCCCGGACTCCCTCTTGGCTAGCTGTGGAGCACTAGCCCCCTTTAGGCTGTGTTCACACAGCCAACCCCTGGCGTCTCCCTGGTATCTGAACTCCGAAGCCTGAGTCTCAGCTTCCAGCCCCTGCCCACCCCAGGGGTTGAGTAGACAAGCCTCTCGGGCTGGTGAGTGCTGGTCAGCACAAATCCTCTGTTCGGGAAACTCTCCGCTTTGCCCTCCGCACCCCTGTTGCTGTGCTCTCTTCCATGGCTCCGAAGCTTCCCCCCTCTGCCACCCGCAGTCTTCTCCCAAGAAGGGGATTCCTAGTGTGTGGAAACCTTTCCTCCTTCACAGCTCCCTCACACTGGTGCAGGTCCCGTCCCTATTCTTTTGTCTCTGTTTTTTCTTTTTTCTTTTGCCCTACCCAGGTATGTGGGGACTTTCTTGCCTTTTGGAGGTCTCAGGTCTTCTGCCAGCATTCAGTAGGTGTTCTGTAGGAGTTGTTCCACATGGAGATATATTTCTCCTGTATCTGTGGGGAGGAAGGTGATCTCGTCTTACTCCTCCGCTATCTTGAAGCTCCTCCTCCACTTGTTTATTTTTGTTTTTATTTCCATTTCTCTAGGAGGTGAGTCAAAAAGGATCTTGTTGTGATTTATGTCATAAAGTGTTCTGTCTATGTTTTCCTCTAAGAGTTTGAAAGTGTCTGCCCTTACATTTAGGTCTTTAATCCACTGTGAGCTTATTTTTCTGTATGGTGTTAGGGAGTGTTCTAATTTCATTCTTTTACATGTAACTGTCCAGTTTTCCAGCACCACTTATTGAAAAGGCTGTCTGTTCTCCACTGTATATTCTTGCCTCCTTTATCAAAGATAAGGTGGCCATATGTGCGTGGGATTATCTCTGGGCTTTCTATCCTGTTCCATTTATGTATATTTCTGTTTTTGTGTAAGTACCATACTGTCTTGATTACTGTAGCTTTGTAGTATAGTCTGAAGTCATGGAGCCTGATTCCTCCAGCTCCGTGTTTCTTTTTCAAGATTTCTTTGGCTATTTGGGGTCTTCTGTGTTTCCATTAAAATGGTGACATTTTTTGTTCTAGTCTTGTGAAAAATGCCAGTGGTAATTTGATAGGGATTGCATTGAATCTGTAGGTTGCTTTGAGTAGTATAGACATTTCCACAGTGTTGATTCTTCCAATCCAGGAACATGGTATATCTCTCCATCTGTTTGTCATCTTTAATTTCTTTCATCAGTGTCTTATAATTTTCTGCATACAGGTTTTTTGTCTCCTTAGGTAGGTTTATTCCTAGATATATTTTTTTCTTTTTATTGCAGTGGTAAATGAGAGTGTTTTCTTTGTTTCACTTTCAGATTTTTCATCGTTAGTGTATAGAAATACAAGAGATTTCTGTACATTAATTTTGTATCCTGCTACTTTACCAAATTCATTGATTAGCTCTAGTAGTTTTCTGGTAGCATCTTTAGGATTCTTTATGTATAGTATCATGTCATCTGCAAACAGTGACTGCTTTACCTCTTGTTTTCCAAATTGGATTCCTTTTATTTCTTATTCTTCTCTGATTGCTGTGGCTAAAACTTCCTGAACTATGTTGAATAATAGTGGTGAGAGTGGGCAACCTTGTCTTGTTCCTGATCTTAGTGGAAATCCTTTCAGTTTTTCACAATTGAGAACGATGTTGGCTGTGGGTTTGTCATATATGACCTTTATTATGTTGAGGAAAGTTCCCTCTATGCCTACATCATGGAGGGTTTTTTTCATAAATGGGTGTTGAATTTTGTTGAAAGCTTTCTCTGCATCTAATGAGATGATCATATGGTTATTCTCCTTCAGTTTGTTAATATGTGTGTATCATATTGATTGATTTACGTATATTGAAAAATCCTTGCTTTCCTGTGATAAACCCCACTTGATCATGGTGTATGATCCTTTTAGTGTGCTGTTGGATTCTGTTTGCTAGTATTTTGTTGAGGATTTTTGCATCTATGTTCATCAGTGATATTGGCCTGTAATTTTCTTTCTTTGTGACATCTTTGTCTGGTTTCAGTATCAGGGTGATAGTGGCCTCGTAAAATGAGTTTGGGAGTGTTCCTCCCTCTGCTATATTTTGGAAGAGTTTGAGAAGGATAGGTGTTAGTTCTTCTCTAAATGTTTGATAGAATTCGCCTGTGA